>VKOC01032568.1:0-13238 GCA_009364415.1 Spea multiplicata | reverse complement strand
GATCCGGTACCCGCGGGCATCGGGTACTCAGGTGAGTCACTTCGTCGGACCCGGGGTTGCGGACCCTGACAGTATGTTAGTGTCATTTGGTATGTACGAATGGGTGTCTGGGTATGTTATCAGGTATACCTGGGTATGTTAGTGAAAGTGTGTAGGTATGTTAGTGTGTGTGTGTATTTGGGTATGTTAGCCTGTGTGTGGTTATGTTAGTGTGTGAACATGCATCTTTGTCTTGGTATGTTAGTATGAGTGCCTGGTTATGTTAGTGTGTGTATCTGGGTATTTTAGTGTGTGAATACATGTGTTTTGAGTATGTTTTGGGTATGTTAGTATGTGTTTTTCTTGTCAGTTTGAGTATCTGGGCATGTTTGCGTTGGTGCCTGGGTATGTATGTTAGTGCGTGTGCATGTGTGTTAGTGTCTGTATGTGTTAGTGCTGGGTGTCTAGTTGTGTTTTGTTAGTATCTGTGTGTATGCATTAGTGTCTGGATGTGTGTGTCTGGGTGTATTACTGTGAGTAACCCTCCCGAGGTAAGGCTCTGGATCCACCCTTGAATCGCATATTAAATAGGATGTCCCATGGAAAATATTTTTCTTTGAGCATTACACAGTGCCGTATACAAAAATGTAGTTTAGCATTCAAGAAAAGCTGGTCTTATTTTGTTCCAACAAATTTCCTTTATCTGTAGACAATATAGAGAACTGTTTGATATTTTGGGTGACTCCCTGCTCATATGCTTTATGGCAATGCTAATGAACTCCAGCTTGTCCAAAGAAACCCATTTCATTACTCAGAGTGTCAGAGGCCAAGTGATTAAGACCAAGCCAGTCGGTAGTTTATCACAACGGATGATATGGAGCCAGTGTGTTTGTCTTGTAGATTGGGCTCACAAAATATTATAAGAAAACCTAGAGCTGTCTTTTAAAAGTAGTTTCACTTTTTTAATGCAATACTAGTAATTTAAAACATTGATGTTTTACCTTTTACTGACTAGTAGATCAAGGCAATATACTTACAATCTAAAACTATTTTATAGCAAAATTCTTCATCAGCTGTTGCATTGCCTTCCACTTCATTCATTGTATATAGTAATGGTTCCAATTATTCTGCCTACAAATAAGTTATGGGCGATGAAAGTTTTGCTCACAGATAAACCCACGTATATTTTGCACATCAGCATTAAAAAGGTTTAGTAATCACACCACTCTAGCCTTAATGATAACAAACATACACCCTTTCCCATCTTCTAAAATAACGTATATTTCTAAGTTTGCACTCCCTCTTTCAGAATGCCCCACTTCTAAATACCCCCTATGCGTACATATCTGCCCCCTAACATGGTACATAAGTTAGTAACCACAAAAGGACTTTCTGCATTTCTGCCTCACTTACTAACTCACCTATGAACATGGCTGTCCTGACACTAACGTGTTGCTCAGATATCTGAAATGCTAGTGTTCTCTGTATCAAGAACCCTAACATAACCTAACCCTCTCTACCAAGGGCACACATGAAAGTCTACAGGTAGGAACACAAAGTAATGGAATTGCAGTGCTGCATGAATTTTGAGACTACACTAGAATTGTATTCTTGATGTCTCCTAAAGCTATGCCACTCCATATTCTACATAGGAAATCAAGCCAACGACATGAACTCTAAGGTCTTTGTTAACGTGAATCACGCAATGTTCCAGTTGGTTTTTGCATACTTCAAAAGAATCCAAAACTCTTTTATTGTACATTTCTCATTGAAGGAAACTGCCCATTTTAGTAATTAGGCCTTATGGGACACAGTCATTTCTTGCTAAGTAATATTTTTTTATGCTTAATTAAATAACATAAAACGTTTAGTGGTTCTAGTATAATAATCCATACATTTACACAGCTGGAGGTATTTCTTTTTATGTTGTAATAAAATATAGTCTGGAAATGTTTATTCTGTTCTCAGTTCATATCGTTAAAATCCCTGAATTTTGCCATTCAGTTGACATATTCAACATTATTCAAGTGGCAAAAGTGGCCCATTTTCCCCATTTTGCGGTCAGCGGGAACACCCCCAACATCAGAAGGAACGCCCCCGACGTCAGTGTGCAGTCCTGGCCGCGTCTTGCAAGGGAAGTCTCCGGGTAGCCGGAGACCAGAAGTGCCCAGCTATGGACATACAGTAAATGATTGTTCAATGCTTCCCTGTTGTCTGGTTATGTTCCCAAAAGCCTGGAAATAACTAGAAATATCCCTATCCACAAAAAAATGGTAATGTTAAGATAGTGTCAAACTACAGACCTATTTCATCGCTGCCTATCCTCTCTAAAGACCAATTTTCTAAGGTTCAAACTATTACTTAATATTGATAAAACTATGTTGTTTGGTACAAAAGTTAAACTACTTAAATTAGCTAGGTATATAGTGTATACGCCTATATAAGTATCTTGGTATGTTGCTAGATCTCAATTTGTCTTTTGGTTTCCATATTGACAAGCTGTCATCAAAGCTGTATTCTAGGATTGGCTCTCTATGCCCGAACAAATATAGCCTAGATCCCCCTGTAAGAAAACGCGTTGTGCAGCAAATGTTAATGGTGGTCTTAGACTATGGGGACGTAGTTTACCAAGTTGGACCGCAGATCCATCTCGGTAAACTTGACACTCTGTACAATGCACTGTGATGATTTGGCCTCCAGTGCGTTTATAACACACATCAATGCAAAATGTTAAAAGAGCTAAACAGGCTGACACTTGCCTCCAGGGGCACTTTCCACCTAGCTTGCTTTGTTCATAACCACTTGACTGGAAGGCTCCCCCACTACCTGAGCACCAAGCTCACTCTTACTCCTACAATCTCAGATCCAGCACACTTGCTGTCTCTCGTCTCAACAAGGAAGCAGGATGAGGTACATTCTCTTTCAGAGCTCCTCACATGTGGAATAGCCTCCCAGATTACATCAAATCACCCAATAGCCTAAAATCTCTCAAAATGAGCATCTCCCAACTTCTAAAAACAGAATGTATCTGTTTTTAGATTACAAACCCATAGTTACACTGTACATGCCTATTGTAGTTTTTTCCCTGTTTAAACACTAGACTTGTGTAAGCAAAAGTGAGTGTAAGTGTGTAAGCATGCATGTGTAAGTCATGTGAGATAAAGTGTGTGTTAGCATGAGCGGTGTGAGGTGAATGTGTGTTAGAACAAATGTGTACATGTGTGTTAGTGAGTATTAGTAAGTGTAAGTGTAGTAATTTGTGTAGGTGTGCTTACATATGTGTGCCAGAGTGTATCTTGGAGTGGGTCAAGGGGCAATGAAGGCACAGACAAGTTGTTTGGGGAAATGATAGCAGAGACAAGTTGTTTCAGGGCAATGATGGTACAGACCAGCTGGTTGGGGCTAAGATGACACACAGAGGCTGTTGTGTGTTAGGATGGCATTGATAAGCTGTTTGCGGCAAAGGTAGTGCTCAAGCTGTTTAGGGCAAAAGTGACACTAGTTACGCCCCTGCCGTCAGTCATGTGTATGATGTGCTCACATAACTCCACAGGGCACCAAAGGGGGGGTGCAAGGCATGGAGCCAAAGGGGTGGCAAACTGAGGTTTGCCTAAGTTGGCAAAAATACTTTCACCAGCCTTCTCCCTATCATTTAATTACATAAATACAACACAGTAACCTTTTTCACGCTATTGGTGCCTAACTCCATGTCACATGACATTTTTATGCGTTCCTGGCAAAATTTTACATGAGAAAAAAAATTCTGCAAAGCTTAAAGCCATACTGGGAACCATATTTTATTTTGTATTTAATTACTGGATAAATACCACAGAATGAAGGAAGGTAATATTCTTAAACAACTAAAAAAATGGCAGGTGAATAATGAATGTTGGTATTACACAATTGATGGTATAAATTTATTGACCTGAGAAGGATGAAGGGTCGAGTTTGAACTATTTTATGACAAATTAGGGTTACTTGACATTTTTATTATTCTATATGTTTTCAATTTCAATTCAAGATTTCATACATACATCACCATGTAGTATTTACAGAGCTGGGTTACATTTAGTTTAGTGATGAAAAACTGGCAAGTTACAATTAGATGATGTGCTTTCGAGGCTTGTCTATAGGGTCAGTGGTCTCTGAAGAACATCCTTAAATTTAGTGAGAAAATGTTTGTTTATTTATTTATTTATTTTACACCTGGGAGTCACAGACTGTGTGGTCCAAGTGGTTTATTCATTAAATTTTGGCTTATATGACACAGATTAATTATATTCTTACTTTAGCTAATCCAGGAGAGTCAACAAAAGCAAAGCTGTGAAGTGACCAAACCAAAAGATTCATCTCCCACGTGTGAATATAATGAGTTCTGTAATACAAAAAAAAATAAAAAAATATATATATATAAAAAGAAAATTGGTTATGAAGAAGCACTTATTGTCATAATTCATACTGTGAACTGCTGTGTGCTTTTGCTTGACTGCCAATATTAAGATTGTTTAACTTTATAACTTTAGCAGCAGATGGAAGAAAATATTTATTTATATCTGACACAAATTTGAATAGAACACATGGGATATGTCCAAAAATATCTTCTTTGTATTAACATTCTGTGAAGAGTTGGTAAGTATACTGAGAGCTGTAAAACCGAGAGATATAACTTATCAAAACTCTACGAATTAATTAATGTATGGAACATTAACACCTAAAAAAACCAAAGAAAATAAAACTTAAAAACATCTGCAAGATTTTAATTTAACCGTTGTTAACATGTTACTTTCACAATACAAGTTCTTTGTTTTTGTTAATTTTTAGCAGTAATTTGTGCCTATGTGGCATTATTAAAATATGGCACACACCTATATTTTAAAATAATACACGTGTAAGCAGAAGATTACATATTAAATAAATATAAGTTAATAAGACGTCTACCTTTTTGTTAGTACCATATGTCTTCTATAATGTGTTTTTAAGTTGTATTTATTGCCGGGTCTTAAATACTTCAGTCCTATAGGGTTATAGACACTCCATTTGCCAGTGACAAATGTTTATGTTAAGCACGACCTCAGGCAAAGCATCAACCTAGCCACCACATCTGAAACCACTGTCCTTACTGCTAAGAGCAGGGATATGATGTCATATCCCAGCAATGTGCCCCTTAAGGGTGTGCAGTGTGGGGTATAGTGTTATAAAGGCTGTGTTGATTAGCCACAATTCTCCATAATAAGTGTGCCGTTTGAGAAGGTTGACAATGCAGGGTGTATCTTGCATCTCATACGTCAACAACTATTCAAATCTGACTCAATCCCTGCCCAGTTTAGAGAGCCAGTTTGTTTTTGTTATTTTCTTTGATCTCAGCTTTCATGTCGACCTTGTTTGATTTCCACCATCGGGATATGCCTATGTTTAGGTTTGCCCTTAATACTTTGTTGCACAAAGTCCCAATAATCAGGCTCAACAGAAAGGGGAAAGAGACTGTTATAGGCAGAAAACTTGCACATCGTGATTACCCATAGGGGTCAAAGCAAGGTTCCAACTGGGAGAGATCATTAGTTCAGTGATATGTCTTAATTAGTAGACTTATTTATTTTAGACTTATTAGTAGTGCACATTGACCAATTTTTTGTTTCCTTTTTTGGTGTTTTTTGTTTTTAGACAACAAATTTTCTTTCCTGTCCTTTTTGTTTGGATGAAATTTGGAGGGATTTTTCCATTCGGAGATAAAATTTGTTGTCACTCACCCTCATTCACTCTCGTAATCTCGCTTACTGCCTGTCTCAGTATCTCCCTACCTTCTTCGCCAACCATCTACCCATCTCCTTGCCCACAGGTCTGCTTCTTGTCTTGCATCTTCTTCTTGGAAGTGGTTGATGGAGAAGGTAGGGAGACAATTGAGAGAGACAGCCAGATTGGCAAATTTGGTGAAAATTTAAATTCGGACAAATCGGAATGCACAAGTCTGTTAGCATATAGGCAACACAAAGATGTGTCTACTCATAAATTTATTTTTTTAGAAATCTTTGTAAATAAACCTTGTAGTATTTCTAAATAGCATTTTTGGTTACAAAAAAGCTATACCTCTAACCACACCACCTAAAACAAATCTATATCTCTCTGCCCATTTTAAATCCCTTCTCCATTAATTGTTTTTTTTTTACCCCTAAGAAAATAATAATCCAAACCTCCAAAATTGCCCCATGGCCCTCACCTTCACCAAGCAACATGTCCCACAAGGCCACCTT
This sequence comes from Spea multiplicata, assembly GCA_009364415.1. Classification (NCBI taxonomy): domain Eukaryota; kingdom Metazoa; phylum Chordata; class Amphibia; order Anura; family Pelobatidae; genus Spea; species Spea multiplicata. Next base: position 7,011 of record VKOC01032568.1, on the reverse strand, counting down.
TGCCCCAAACAGCTTGTGAGTACCTCTTTTTGTCCCCAGCCTGTGAGGGGCACTTATCAGTGCCCCCACACAGCCTGCCATCTTTTATCCAGCTTGTCAGTGCCCTTAAACAGCTTGTCTGTGCCACCATTGCCCCTTGCCCTCTCCAAATATGTTATGGCACACATATGTAAACACACTTAAACATGCTCACACACTAACTCCTTCGCACACATACACACTCATTCTAACACATGCACTCATTCTCCCACCACTATTGCTAACACACACTCCATCTCACACCACTTACACACATGCCCACACACTTACACATACACATCTATGCTAGCACACACTCACACATACATATCCATGCTCACAGATACACCCATGCATCCACATCCTTAATCGCATAGCCTTATACCTAGACATGTCTAATTATATACACTTACATCTACACATTCATGCTCACACACACTTATACATACACACTTGTGCTCACATACACTTATACAGCTTGAGGTTTAACAGAAAGGCTACAAGAAAAGAAACAAAAAACATAATAAAAAAATAGACAACACCACCATTATAAACACACTTGCGCACCTTCTTCTTTATGTTCTCTTGGTTATATAAAGGAAAAGGCATTTCAAGCAAATACTAGAAAAACTAACTAGTTTTATTGTGTATGTGGGTGGGTGTGTTTGGAGGGGTTTGAACTTTCCATGAAAATTATTTTTTTGAGGGGGGGGGAGGGAGGGTGCCAGCATTGACAGTAACTCAGTCATGCTTTTTATTTTAAGACAACTAGTAGTTGGTAATATCACATTAAAAGTGTAAGTGTGTTTAGAATTGTCATTCTTCATTCTTATGCATCCTCAGTCAAAATCTAAAGAAAGTTAAGTTATCCATCAAGGAGAAGAGGGAATATACTGATAACCATCTGCTCATGGATCGTAGACAACTAAGCAACTGACAGCGAAGAATGTTATTCTTACAAAAAGATTCAAACCAAATCAATCTTTTGAAGCCATCTTCAAAAGTTATGTTATAGCTTACTAGTCACAACACCAAAAAGCATATTGTGCATTATATAGCATTAAAATTGCACATTTAAAGTAATTTGTTCCAGTTCCTTAGCGTTTCTTCACAAATGTACAAGATATGTGTGTTGAATTTTAAAAATGTATGTTCCACATAATGAAAATTGTTGCCCAATGATCATTAACCTTTTTTCGTTAAATTCATGTTAATCAATGTCTTACATGTGTTCTAAAATCTATGCTGTTCCTTTAAAACTAATGTAATATGTTGTGTGGGGGGTCCTCTTTAACATGAGCAGTAGGTACAATCACAAAACCGTGATAGCGTATGAAAAGTTTAATTTATGTTTTTCTAAGGACTGTAAAAGATGCAAAAGTGAAATGAAGGCATCTCCTGCCAAAAGCAGAAATCTCTCTCTTGGCTGAAATCTCGTCACAAACTTGCCATTGTTTATTTACATATGCTAAGGAAAACTGATAGAAAGCAGGTGTAGATGGCTAAGCATTACATTTTAATGGTTTATATATACAGTTTAGGAGAACGAATAGTTTACACAACTGAACAGTTAACAGGAAGGGACTGTTTTGATTAAAAACACTGCCATATCTTTATAACACATTTTCAATCAGAGTTGAAAAACTGAGTATTATTTTTTTCAATAATGAGTACTGAAAGCCTTATAATATCCTAATATAACAGTGTTTACGTGAAATTTACCATTTTTCTTACTAACATTGGATAGTTGTCATTTGCTGTTGTTGGATTTGTTGGCAAAACCATAGTGTGTAATAATTACCCCAAAATTTTACATTTGGTCCCTGCAGTTGCAGTCTATTAGACTCGATGGTTGAACTAGATATTTAAAATTCCTTCAGATTGTTTTGTATATCTGGCCCGGTCAGGTTCCTGTGTAGAGATATCTGGTTCAGTTTATTTAATTAAAAATTAAATTTGCTGTCAAGTCCTACCTAGCTCAATTTGAAATGAAGTTATTCATTGACGTCAATGGAGGCTGAACATGGCAAAAAAACCCTCTACATAATTCCTTCAACTAAAATGATTTCTCTAAGTAGCCCCTAACCTTTGTATGTCTTACATGTGCCGTTTCTGATTCTGATTGGTATGGAATCGGGATCATGTTCTTGAATGTCTGATAAGGAGCTGCTCTAGATTTTCGGAGAAGCATGCAAACGTGATTTTAACACAATCTAGAATCTATGTCCATAGTTTGTTTCATGGTGGAACATTAATATTCTTTCACACTTGCAATACAATGAGGGCCCAGTATACCATTGTTTCTAGTATGGTCTTATTGACCTTCTGGCATGGCCAGGGATGATGGGATGGTCACGGGAATAACACAAAGTAAATTTTTTTTAGAAATTCAGTATGTTTAGTTTTTAGACCTTTACAAAAAACACTTAAAATGAATCATCCTGAGAAATGTCCCTTTCTAGGTGCTACATCATTTTCTGTGTGTTTATTGATAATTGAAAATGGACATTACTTGGACAAAATCTGTGTACTGCTCTCTGCTCAACCTGGCAATTGGTGGATGCATCTGCATAGAAACCTTTTAAAGTTACACAGAGACCCTTTGACAAATTATAGTTTATGGTAGAAAGAATTTCATTGAACAATTAAGACTTATTTTATATTGCCATAAAGAGCCACACTAGTGTGGTAATTTAGCAGGAAAATACACTGCTTGTAATTGTAGCCACCAGGTAATTGAGGTTTGTTGTGTCGCAAAGAAGTACAATACTATATTTAATCCTTAAAGAAAAATCCTTTTATCATGGGACATCCCCTTTAATGGGTTTTAACAATGTGTGCCTTGAAGCCAGTGATACCAGAACAAGAACTATTGGAAGTTATGCATACAACATGTCAGTATTGTCTTGTACACTACATTTGATTGTAAACACTGTTAAAAAATGAATTTTATATGTAAAATAGATTGTAATCTTGCAGAAGGAGTGCAATGTTAATGTGTTTCAATGTTACTGTCAATTTTGTATATAGGCAACTTTAAAGTTATTGTTTAATCTAGTAATGCTATGAAATCTGTTGGAAGTAGACACGTGCAAATGGGCCAAAAACCATTCCGACCCATTTGTTTGGTTTGTTTTTGGCCCATTCATTTTTGGACAATAAATTCCATATCCTGTCCATTTGTTTCTGATTAAAATCAGAGGTCATTTTAAATTCAGGGATGAAATTTGTTATCCGACGCCCCCATTTATACATATGAGGTATGTATGTTTGTTTGTATACATGTATGCATTTGAGCATGGATGTGTAATTTTGTGTGAGCATGGTGTGTAATTGTGTGTGTGAGCATGAATGTGTATCTGTGTGTGTTACAATTAATGTGTACGAGTGAGTGAGTGAGTGTGTGTAACATGTGTAAGTTTGTTTACATATGTATGGCATTGACAAGCAGGGAGAAAAGATGGCACAAACAGGCTGTTTGAGGGTTAGGATGATATTCATAAGCTGCTTGGGGCAAAGGTGGCACTCCCAATGTGTTTAGAGCAAAGCTGGCACTGTGGGACATGTTGCTTGGTGAAGTTTGGGGGTCCCGGGGCAATTTTCCCACCAGGGCCCTGTGATTCCTAGTTATTCCCTTGCCTCTGACACAAAGCTGCGTTTATTGCAGGCCATGTCCAGTTGTTTTTGTTTGTTTCGTTGGTGGTCCCTCCTGGTTTTCATTATTAAATTAATTCATGTAAATGCACAAGTCTAGTCACTACTGATTTACAGAAACACAAGGCAATTGTAGATCTACCCCACTTCATAGTTCCAATAGGCAATATACCAGCTGAAAACTTAACATACCAACAAAATGAAAATATGTTAACATTATTTTTCACTAACATTATTTCTGACAGGTGGTTGCAGAAAACAATGTATCTTATTGAACCAATATGTTCTTATAAATGGAAAATGCATACTTTTTTACATTACATTGCATAGCCAAATCGCTTGTTCCATTTCCCAAAACGATTCTTTCACTGATGCTCCCAATTCCAATTTAGAGGTCCAGCTCTGTATATTCCGTGAAAATGTGCCACAAATTAATACTATTTTGGCAGATTTAAACTCTGTAGAAAGGTACAATTCAGTTTCATTGTGAAATATATACATGTGTCCCATTGTATTGGAATGTAGGTTACCTTTTTGCCAAGTACTCTTTTCTGAAATATTTTCTTTATCAAGAGCTAAATCAAAACCCTCTTGTAACAACATTAAGAGTTTTGTAATATTCACTCATACTTGTGTAGACAAAGATGAATGTAAATAAAATCTAATTCTCCAGATCAGTTACAGGTGCTGTTCCAATTACACTAACATGTAAAGGAAAAAATCTTAATCAAGTTTTTGTTTTAATTATCCTCTGAATGTTTATATTACACTAAATATGTAAGTAATAAAATGTAACCATTCAATAATTAAAAACAAAGATTTACTTGAGAGTGTAATATAAAGATATAAAAATATATAAACAGTTAAAAAGAACAGTGAACAATTAATCATTATGATCTGTTTTAACTAACTAGCCTCCTGTGACAAATATTAACCCTCTGAGCAGCAGGGAGGGTAGGTGGAAAAAAATATTTATATATACATATATATATATAATGCCGAGAATTGGTAGAAAGGAATTATAATTAATTGATATGTTCCCTTCTGGAAAAAAAGAAAAAAACTTGATGCACATTTCTCCTGCACAAAGGCGGCTTTGTCAGGGGGATCGAGCCCGACGGGAAGTACATTTCATAGGACTTGAATGAAATCTGTTAGGTGGGGGTGAAGCCACCCAATAAAATATAGTACAAATGCAATTCATGTGAGTGACAATAGCCATGCTTATCTTTGATAAAATGTAACTGTTTATATTAAATTTGAACATAGTATGCAGGGCATAATTATTCTTCTGACATATAATGAAAGGCATATTGTGAAACAAACTACATATTTCTTACTATTTGGGGAAAAAAAGACGTGTGTGTTTTAAATGAGCAGCGTACACTCTCAACAACATCTTCTTGGTCTAGAGTCGCATTTATTTGTAGTAAATCAGTTTCGATAGTTGTAGCAGTGTGGCCACTATCCGGCCGTCACCACACTTACGTCATCAGGTGGCCACTGTTCTTACAGTGCCAGAGCCGCCTCCTCATTGCAAGTCCAGTTTCAAAGTTATTTTAAAATAATAATCATGTGCATAAATTGATCATTTAATATATTGAATTTTATAACAAAGATTTATAACAAAGATAGAATTTAATAGCAAGTGTAATGAAATAAAAACTGATGCGATAATTAATGAAAAAATATGAATTAGTCTATGTCACTGAAATTGATTATGATGTTCTAATGTTGTAATGTTAACTTTTTTATAATAGCTTTAATAAATAGTTATTTATCCACCTAAAAAAAAGAAATGTTACAATATTTTAAGATTTCCTGCATTGTTTCAGAGGGCATTGTCTATAACTGCGTCTATAACTGGTGATGCATTAATTTGGGGGTGTTGACCCACGCCTGATCCAACGCAGTGCAACTGCCGTCCCTACTGCTGAGTGCAGGGATGTGACATCATATTGTAGCATAATTATTTAAGGGCAAATGGTATGGGGCTGGGCCGGCTACAGAGTTGGCCCTTACGTGGTTCCCGGTTGGTTCAATTTGCCGCCCCAAGACGTAGAATTTCCGCATAGATTTATTTCTGCACCTCTCTTTCTTCTTGAATCTATCTGCCCTATTCTGGCCTCTTGTGCACTTCCACAAAAAGTGGCAGCCTCTTCACGTTGAGGAAGAGAGTGTGCCCAGAAGTCCCACCCTTTTGTGGCAGTGCGCAAGTGATGGATGCATACATGTGTGGATGTATTTGTGTGTGTAAGCATGGAAGTTTAAGTGTGTCAGCATGGGTGTGTATGTGTAAGTATGAGTGAATATGAATGCGTGTGTGTTTAAGCATGTATGTGTAGGTGTTTGTGTGTGATTGTGTATGTATGGGCATGGTGGTATATTAGTGCGTAAGAGTGATTATGTGCATGAGTGTGTGTCAGTGCAACTATGAGAGTGTGTAAAATGTGTGCCCGTGTGTATGAGTTACCAAGGCTTGTGTGTGAGCATGGATCTGTGTTTGTATGTGAGCAAAAAAACCAAGAAATAAGACAATAGAAAAAGAAAAGGTAGAGAATAAGCTGAGCTGTGGGAAAAGGGACAGAGATTCGGAAGCAGTTGGTGGAGAAGGTACATTGTGAGAGCGTGTGAATGAGAAAATGAGAGAGTGTGAATTAGTATGAGTGAAAGTATGTGGAAGCATTATATAACATAATGAATATGGTTGTGGGGACAGCATTTCATTCCCGGACCCAGTCAGCACAATTACTTTGAGCAGTAGTGGAGATTAGACCTGCCTTTTAACGGGTCAGTTGAACAGCTGAGCACCAGCAAAAGAGACTGCTGTATTGACGCCTGCTTTTCTGTGGCATTACAGGTAAGCATTCCCTTAGAAATTATAAATGAGGCAAAATTTTACATGATTAAACAATAATTTCTGGGAAGGTTTTTGATGATAAACTTTTAGACTTAATTACTTAAGCTGCACTTTTTAATTGATTCAATCTGCATTATAAATAACAAAAACCATGTACTAGCAATGCCCTAAAGTGACACAGTTGCAAAAATAACACCAGTTTACAATAATAAAGCGTTTAATTGTTGACTGATTAGGTCACTTTGTACTGCTAGCATGGTCTTGTTTAGCACTGGTGTTTTTAAAGTACAGTTGAGCTTTTGCTAGCTGATACACACGCTTACATGCATATATCATGACTTCATGGCTAATAAATGTAGGAACTCATTATGGAATTATTTTATATTTAATAATTGTAGAATCAACCAATGAGAATATCTTGTTTGCTTTGATTTTTTACTAAAGAATTACGTTGGGTTTTTTTTTTTTTAAATCCTCTC
>VKOC01032565.1:0-21927 GCA_009364415.1 Spea multiplicata | reverse complement strand
TAATGTTATTCTATTTATATCCCTGTATGTCATGCCTTTCTAAGAAAATGTCAAGGCCCCTTTTGAAGGCATCTAATGTATTGGATAACACCACCTCCCTTGGAAGTGAATTCATACCTTTATTGTCCTCACTGTAAGAATCCCTTCCTTTGTCGTCTATGAAACCTGCGCTCTTCCAGTCTCAGAGGGTGACTTCTCATTCTTTGTATATTTCTGTTAATGAACAGGTCACTGAAGAGCTCTTTATTTTGGCCTTGCATTTATATAATGTTATCATATCCCCTCTGAGACACCGTTTTTCTAGCGTATATAATTTTAACTTTTTTACTCTCTCTGCTAGTATCTCCCAATCTCTTTATTAATTTCGTAGCCCTCCTTTGCACTTTTTCTAATTCCATAATGTCCTTTTTAAGGACCGGTGCGCAGAATTGTACCGCATGTTCAAGGTGAGGTCTTACCAATGACCTGTAAAGAGGCAAGATAATATCCTCCCTTGAATGGATACCTCTTTTTATGCATGCTAAAAACCTTATTGGCCCTCGCAGCTGCTTGCTGACATTGCGCACTGTTGTCAAGTCAGTTGTCAACCGTTATTCCTAAATCCTTCTCACTGGTAGTTTCCCCCAAGGATATTCCATTTAAAGAATAGGTTGCATTTTTATTATTTTTACCATAATGCATAACTTTGCATTTCTCTATATTGAACCTCATCTGCCACTTGCACGCCCAGTCCCCAACTCTGTCTAGATCTTCCTGCAATGAAGAAACATCAAGATTAGTCTGAATTACCCAGCCTAATTTTGTGTCATCAGCAAAAACTGTGACATGGCTCTTAATGCAGCTTGGGAGATCATTTATAAATAAATTAAAAAGAAGAGGACCGAGGACAGACCCCTGAGGCACTCCACTTAATACCTGCGTACAGGCTGAGAAACATCCATTCACAACAACCCTCTGCATTCTATCTTTTAGCCAATTTCTGATCCACATACAGACATTTGCCCCATAGCCTATTTCTGTTAATTTATAGAGTAGCCTTTTATGCAGAACCGTATCAAATGCCTTAGCAAAGTCCAGATAACTCACATCTACAGCCACCCCAGGTCTATATTTTTACTAACTTCTTCGTAGAATGCTAATAGGTTGGTTTGACAAGACCAGTCTTTTACAAACACATGTTGACTTCTACTAATTGGATTATGGATCAAGATATGATCTTGAATGTATACCTTTAGCAACCCTTCAAATAATTTCCCCACTACCGATGTTAAGCTTACTGGCCTGTAATTGCCCGGTTAAGATTTTGATCCCTTTTTAAATATGGGCACAACATCTGCCTTGAGCCAATCTAATGGAACTATGCCCGAGTCGAAAGAATCCCTAAAGATTAGTAATAATGGTTGGGCCAGAGTTAGGCTTAACTCCTTCAGTACCCTTGGGTGTATACCATCCGGTCCAGGGGCCTTGTCTACCTTAACATTATTTAATAGCTTGAGCACTTTTCTTGTGTCAGCCAATCCCATGTTTGCTGCAATGGTTCCTTAAAATTAGCCAGCAGGGGCATCGTCATTGGCTCTTCCTTGGTATAAACAAAGGAAAAAAAAGCATTTAAAATGTCGGCTTTCTCTCTGTCCTCACTAACCAAATTTCCAGTTTCAGATAATAACGTACCGACATTCTCTACCTTTAACTTTTTCCCATTCACATACTTGAAAAATTTCTTGGGATTGGTTTTACTTTCCTTGGCAATAAGTTTCTCATTTTCTAGTTTAGCCATTTTAATCTCCTTTTTGCAGGCTTTGTTGGCATCTTTGTATGCCATAAATGATACTACCGACCCCTCGCTTTTATAATGCTTAAATGCCAATTGTTTATTCCTTATTTCCTGTTTTACTTTCCAGGTAAGCCACATTGGTTTTGATTTGTTTCTTTTGTATTTGTTTCCCATAGGTATATATATTGGGATGTAGCAAAAAATAGGAAGGTAAAAGCGCTAAGAACAATAAAAACAGCAATAAAATGTCCGTAAGTACAATTGGACAAAATAAAATGTCCTAAAATGCACTTGGTGAAATCAAAGTCCTATAAATAGCAGCAGCCCACTCGCCAAGGTTTCCTCTTCTTGCTTGATAAATAACTTGGAGGTCACAGGGGATAGTGGTTGCGCATATACGAGAAGAAAGTCACAGTAGTATAATATGTCGCTGGCGCTGTGTGGTAAATAGTTAAGGAATGGGTACTCATATATTTGGGGACTTCAGCAATTAGTCCCACAAAACGTGCATGGGAGATAGAATCCTCGCCTGGGGATATCTTTAACAGCAGTCCTGTGTAGTTCTTTTTTTGGGTTCTCAGGATAAAGTGCACATAAAAAGTTAAACAGAAATAGGCATGATGCCTTCTATATATGTGTAAAATGAATAAAACAAATAAAAACAGTTCACTATGTACTCACAATATGGTGAGCAATAAATGGATTGCTCACACCTTCTGGCGTAGGTGGAATGATCCCCACCAAGGATATAGCGGTCGCAGGTCAGATGTTAAAACTTGCGTGTTTAAAACATTAAAAGGATACCAAGAGCAGAAAAAAATGGTTTTTAAAAAAACTTATTTATTTTCAGCTTTCTGGTTAAAAACCATTAAAAGGTCAATAAAAATAGCACATACGCGTTTCACCTACTAAATAGGCTTCCTCAGAGTGTCTCCTGGGATTTGTAACTTTGCAATGCGTGCTTAAAGGTATTCCATTTGTCCTCAACCCAGAGAACAATCCATCCCAGTCTATACATATACATGAGTGAAGTCTTGTAGACTGAATGTGAGGGATGAAGAAGAGGTTTGAGTCAAGGATGACTTGTGACCTGTTTTAGAAAGATTAAGGTTAAGGTTGTGACATCCATTAAGAAATAGCAGAAAAACAGTTGGTAATACGGGACATGAGAGATGGAGAGAGATCAGGAGAAGACAGGTAGATTTGGGCATCATCTGCATATAGATGATACTGGAGACCAAATAAGTTGATCAGATTGCCAAGAGATGAATTATTCATAAAGAGCAGCAGAGGGCCAAGGACTGATCCTTGGGGGACACCAACCAAAAGAGTAAGACGTGATGATGTATTGCCAGAGAAGCTGGCAGAGATTGGTTAGACACATATGAGGAGATCCAGGAGAGAGCTGTATCTCGAATATCTGTAGAAGTAATTGAGTCAAGAAGAAGGTGGTGATCAACTGTATCAAAAGCAGCAGAGAGATCCAAGAGTATCAGAATGGAGAAGTGACCTTTTGCTTTGGCAGAGAGCAAGTCATTGGAGACGTTTGTTAGAGTTGTTTCAGTAGCGTAAAAGGGTTTGAAACCAGATTGTAGAGGGTCAAGGAGGGGATTAGAGGAGAGGAAGTTTGTAAGGCAATTATATACAAACCGTTCAAGCAATTTAGAAGTAAAATGAAGCAGCGCGGTAGTTAGTCAGACCAATGGGATCTAAGGAAGGGTTTTTAGGATGGGTGTGATTAGTGCATGCTTGAAGTTGTTGGTACAGTTCCAGATGATAACGATTACATAGGTGGGTAAGTGATGGATCAAGGGATAGAGATATAGACTTGATATGAGATGTGATGAGAGGGGGTCAAGGGGACAGGTTGTTGGGTGAGAGGAAAGACGAGTGGCAAGCTCTTCTTCAGTTGTAGGGCAAAAGGCAGTTAGTATGGGATGAACCACGAGAGTGATGGTGGGCAGTGTAGAAGGGGGTTGCAAAGAAGAGAAGTATTGTCTAATAGTTTTGATCTTGTCTTTGAAGTGGGTAGCAAGATCTTGGGCAGTGAGAGATATTTGTGGTATTGGTATGGAGGAGCAGAGAAGGGAGTTGAAGGTAGAAAAACGGTGTTGCAGGTTGGAAGAAAGGGAGGATATGAGATTAGAGAAGTAGAGCAGTTTGCCGAGAGAGAGCAGAGTTGTAGGTATGAAGCATGAATTTGTAGCGAGTAAAGTCTTTGCTGGATTTGCATTCTCTGAAGTAGCGTTAAGCAGTGCGCCAGCATTTTTATTAAGAAAGAGTGTGATTTTGGTATACCATGGTGGACGCTTCAGTTGTCGGGGATAACAAACAGTAACAGGGGCTATGCTGCCGAAAGAATATAGGAGGTAAGAGAGCAAATTGTCCCTAAATAAACTCACGTGGACTTTTTGCAGGCCATTATGAAGAGTAATGTAATACATAATCTTTGTATTTAAAGCTTTTTATAGAATACAGAAGGACAACAATTGCATCAATGATTATTATATTTCTACATGCTTGTTAAATCAATATAAAGAATGTAGTTGATCATTAGTTATAAGAGTTTTAAATCATGTTTTTGGTATAATACAAGATTTTCAGATGTAAGTCATTTAAAACAGCAGTGTACCAAGCATAGGAGATGTAAAATGCAACGGGTTAGTGATCAGATCAATAGAGAGTAGCCAGCTCAAAAACATGTGACAAAGATGAAAATCTGGAGGCGATCAAGAGTAGTTATGAAGCCTTGCTAACAATTTTTACTTGAGTGCATGGAAGTGTGATGTTATGCTGCCGCGTACTTTGCTTATTCTGCATAATCAGAATTATGTTTCAACACGGTTATGCGTGGCTCTATACAATATTTTTGGAATGCAACTAAAAGGGAATACACTGCATTTTAAAAAAAGGCAATTATCGTATAAATATGCCAAGCTTTTTACCATGCAGATTATTCATCAGCCGTGTTTTAAGCAAAGCATAAAAATCACACAATGTACACACAACATATTCATTTGGAAAGCTTCTAAATAAAGATTGAGATCTAAAATAAAAATATATAAAAAAATTAAAAAAAACTACTAAATGGCTGCAATACTAATAATAGATCTGTATTATCAGTCACTGACTAATAGATCTATAAATATAATATAAAAAAATGTAAAATGTACTTACATTTTGCAGTAAACTATACTATCTTATGTAATGCAGGTCATAGATTAACATCATTTTTCCATATGAGAGCCAGGTGGGAATCGATCTGTCTTGGGTAGGAGGATCAAGCCAGCATCAGCACGGCAGGTATTAAACCTTTTCCCATACCTATAGAATAAAGCGTTGTTCATAAGGCAAAGACCTCACACCATTATCATATATAATGAATCAATACTAAACATTACATACGCGTAGGAGTGTAGAACTGAAGGTCAAGATGGAGTCTTATTGGGAAAAGTTATCGATCGGTTTAAGATCAAGGTCATACTTGTATTTAAGCCAAGGTGGAATACTGTATGCCTTACCACGGGCATTGTAAAGATCCTGAATCCACATTCAGGACAATGTTTTGTGCCCTGGAACATATTTCATTGCAAATTTAGTAGGGAGGGGATTTTAAGAGCTCTCGCTTATTGGCATGGAAAATAAATAGTAAAAAAACACGGGTATTGCTTACTAATGTCCATTAAATATGTATTACTAAAAATCTAATTGTTGAGAAATGTTTTGAAATCCTCTGATAGTATGTACAAATAAAAACCTGTCCACAAAGACAAGACGAGGTTGACATGGACATTAAAGCATACTATCACAATCTAATCATTACTCTTTCCTATTATTTCTAAAACGGTTTCCATAGCAATTTAGCTTTTTCGTCTGCTAACTAGCTAGTTATACAGTACTGTAATTATTTTGAAGTAATTCCTGTGTAATAACATGCTGTTATATAGAGCCGTAACATTTAACCTTCACCTTCTCTCCTATCTGACAAGATATCAGTAAATCCTATATTTAGTATTGACGTATTGAGGCAGTTGTGTTTAGGGAACAAAGATCTTTTGCAGCAATAACAACAGAAGGACTTTATACAAATATGAACCTGGGCGATTATCCCAGCAAAACTAGAAAACGAAATGACCTTGAAGGATTGCCTGTACCGCAAAATGTCCACATATTGGTTAATATGATGGAATGTAATATTTTTGGAATAATTTAGCAACCTTAGAATTGTTCTACTTTTTCAAGTAGATGCAGATCACGTATGTGAATCGCTTAGGTTGTGGCATTTTAGGTATCTGGTGGTCTTCGACCTGTCCATGTGTCCTGCTCTAATCTCTAGCTTTGATTTTTTCGAAGCTGCTTCTATCCTACGGAATTCTCTGCCTTGGCTTATCAGACAGCCCCTAGTCTCTAGGCCCATCTGCCACTAACTTATCCTTCCTAATCTTACTCCTGTTGTCAGGGGTCTGCCACCATGCATTTTAACTCTTTAGCTAGCCTATACCTAGAAATAGAATTTAACGATGCGTACTGCGAGATACAGTTACATAGCTGGGCCACCTCTATCTTCTTCTATATTGTAGGCTTCTTTGTGCAGGCCCTCCTAACTAAATTCTGTGACTTCTCCTTGATATGTCCAGTTTGCTCAATACCTCCCGATTGTGTGGTTTTGTTTTTTTACAGGACAATCCTGATTTTTGGGAACCTCTACTGTCTTTTTTTTGGGACACTGGGAATCACAGGACATTTGGGGAGATCCCAAGCTGTGACATTTGGCCAGCTCATGGCGCATTTAAGGGAAGGCTGCAAAGTTAGTGCCCCTGCTATGCCTACCCACAAAGGTGTGAAAGATGTGAAAGTTTGAATACCTTAAATAAATATAAATATAGGGAGGGTATACAAACACAGGATATCAAGGCACCATATGAATAAATAAATATCTCATAGCATTTTAAACTAAACATTTTCTTAAAGATTTATGTGAAAATATGACCATTTTAAAGTACGATCTGACTAATTCAATAAGTAGCACTGTTATATATATAGATGAAAATTCTGCTTTATTTCAGTTTCCCATTGTTGAATTTTCTAGCTGTACTTTTATACTATAATTTGCTTTTACAACACTTTATGCAAACATCTGCCTACATTATCAACAAAACATAAAAGCATTTAAAGCATATACAAATACACACACATCAAATCAAATGCCTTCACAAACTAAGTTTATTTTACTTAATGCCAGTACATTTTTTTTTTACTTAAAATGTACCAGTATTTCTGATCAAACTTTAAATGTGTAAAGAAAGGAAAGAAGCTAATACTGTTTAAATTAGACTTTAATTCTTCAGGGTACCTAAAGTAATGTTATATACATCGGCATATTCAGAACTAAGATGACTATGCCTAGAAGTGTGACAGATCCTCCACAAAACCAAGGGCAGATCACATTATCGGGAACTCTCAGGGTTTGCTCGCAAGTCTCAGGGTTTTTGAAGATTCTTAGGGTCACACAGTCTGAACGGTGACTCCTTTGTATTCTACAACACGGTGACTCCTTTGTATTCTACACCACGGTGACTCCTTTGTGTTCTACACTACGGTGACCCCTTTGTGTTCTACACTGCTGTGACCAAACCTAGTACTACCAATTTATCTACCGGTATATTACAGTGCTTTGGCTACCAGTATGTTATGTTTGCTATATCTGCTTTAATGCAGGTACATCAATTACGTGTATCTTTCAATAATAAGTTAATAAGTTTTCATTGTTATTAAGTAGGTTTTCATATGCTCAATAGAGCAAGTTATAAAGGAGATCTCTGATCTCTGAACCAGCCCATTTACAATATGAAGAACTGCATCGATGCATCTGTAGTGTGTTGTTCCCTTTGCCACTCTTTCTTCTGAACTGCAACATTTATTTCAATTGAACGGATGGGGCCGCAGATGTAGGTGCAGGGCACATTACCAGACGCAAATACACTACCGGGGATACTTTCATAGAAATATTTGCTTTCTAAATGTAAATGTTCTGCAGGAATATTTGTCTAAAAGTATTTTTTAGCTTGTTAATATAATGCTGCTTGCCTTCCCTCGGCACTGGAAAAAGAAAAGTTGCTGTAATCTTACAGATTTGCATATAACAAGGTTTTAAGCAAAAAGCTAGCAACTTAACAATGGGCAATTATAGTCGCCGACTATAGAGTTTATGTCCCCCTTGATGACTGGCGATAGAGATATTGCAGGATAACCCCATAATATCTGTTATACAAATACAGAAGACACCATGCCAATGAAATATTTTGAACAAAAAAACTTTAAATTACAATTTAATACTATAACAACAACTATATTGGTTTGTTTAATAGAGTACTATGATTTCTCAAGATGGTATACCTTTAAAAGTGAAATACACTCAATATAAAGTAGTGACTTGATCTGAAGTATTACTGCAGGTTGTTGGAAGAAGAATATTATGCACGGTAAGATACACTTCTATATAGAAGAGATGATTGCAGATGAAAACACCGGACACTCAAATTCAGGCCTGTGATTTATGGTAACACACTGATTGAGAATATCAAGAGCACTATTTAAGAGCTCTCAGCTCTTCTGTCATTGAGGGCTTGTTTTTGAAATACACAAGCTCAACAATTTCCTTCCTGTCTTTAAATGCATCTCTGCAAACAGTCTTTGCCCATGCTGACTTAAAAAAAAATGACAAATATCAAACAGATCTGTCATTTTACAATAACTGTGCAATGCTGGTTACAGACTAGATTTACGTTAAATGCATATTTGAGAACATTTTACATGGACCCTAGTGCCTGCTAACTGCATGCAAATCCATACAGGCATTCTTTATTATTGGAGTTGGAAAACAAGGCCTCACTGAACTCCTCCCCAGCTGCCTCTACTAAAACCAGGAAGCATTCATGTGTACACTTCTTGCACTTGCTCAATAAAACTCCCACTGCAGTCAGCAGGAGCTGAGCAGGCTTTGAACTCAGGCAGTAGCAGCAGCCAATTGTGTGTATGTTTTCTGAACAATAATGTTCCATGGTTTCAATGGATACATTTTCTAACTCCAACCAGGGTCATCATTAGGGGTGCGACAAGAGCGACTTCACATTGCGCAACACCCCAGTGGATGCTTCCTCTGTGGCTCTGCCAGAGATACTGGCTGAGCAGATCAATATATGTATCCTCACTAGCTTTCCCTCTCTGCAGGGGCAGGCAGCCGGCTACTGTTGTCCACCACCCCGACATCCCTCTGCCGCTGGGGAGATCATCTCCCTTTAACCGGACCAAAAAAAGGGAGCATGAGGTCTGTTCATTTCACTGCTCTCTTGTGCGTGCCCGATATTGATGCTTAGTGCCAGCATATGATGTCATGCTCGATGGGGCACTGAGATGTCTGTATGAACAATACCACCACAGAACTTCAGGAAGGTAAGAGATGGGAAGAAGAGAGAGAGAGATAATATAGACTAGAGAAAAATATATTGGGAGAGATGATGAGAAAGAAACAGGAGAGATAATGGGAGATATAATGAGAAAGATGACAGACGGGGAGAAAGGGGAGAGATAACAAGAAATGAGAAATATAATGGATAATGGTAGAGACAGAGGAGAGATAATGAGGAGGAGAGATTGGGAAAGAGAAAGAAGAGGGGTGGAGATAAAGAGGAGGAAAGAGAGAACCAGAGAAAAGGGAGAGATGAGACAATAAGAAAGGACTAAAATAATAAAAGATGAGGAGAAAAGATAGAAGATAGAGGAGAGCTAAAGTGAAATAAAAAGAGAAAAAAGTAAAAAAAGGGGAGAGTTAAGTGAAATGGGAGATGAGAAAGGAAAAAAAACAGAAAGGGGGATCAAAGAAAAGGGGGAGAGATGAAGGAGAAAGGGGATATGTAGGAAGAAAAGGGAGGGATAAAGAGAAAGAGGAGAGAGTTGAATAGATGGAAGAGGAGAGAAAGAAGACGAGAGACAAAGAGAAAGGATAGGGAGATAGAGAACAGACATATAAAAAGAAAGGGGTGAGATAGAAAGGAGAGCTAAAGAGAAAAAGGCATAATGAAGGGGGATCAAAGAGAAATTAGAGCAATAGGGAGAAACGGAGAGATAAAAGAGATAAGAAAAAAAGGATATATGAGATAGATGGGGTTGTGATGAGCAATGTGGCTAGGCAGCTTTACCAACACTTTTTATTTAATTTTGTGATCTAGGTACTAGGTGAGGTACTTGAGTAGGCATTTATAAGTGTGTATTTCAGTTATATCATGTATAGAAAGATATTCTGCCCGTTTTATATGCATTATTGTGACTTTTAGGACTGTAGAGCACTCATACACTCATAGCCAAAAACCATTTTGGACCTCCTAGTACAAGCTGACATCGTGTGAGGAAAGAATGACAGAGGCATTTGGATCCAAAAGAAGGGATATACCTCCTAACAAACGTTTAGGACATAGCATGCAATAAGTCCTATCCCAGATGGGTCACTGTAGAAGGACTTTGTCTGAACCTCGACCAGCATAAACAGAACCAGACTAGAACCAAAAATAGTACCTAACATTTAAGTATAGAAGTCTACAAATTAAATAGTCAAATGTTTGCAACAAAAAAAACACCTCAATATCTCTCTAAATGGTACAGAGCTCTGGGATTATATGATTTTCCCAAATGTAAGAACCACATACTTGTGCACATCGCTATGGTGTTCTATAAATACAATACACAATACACAACTGCAGGCAAGTAAACTAGGTTGAACAATTCATGACCAATGTATTGCTTATGAAATGTGGATATTAATACTGGTATTAATACAGCAACACGTACTTCTTTAAATGCGCAGAATTTCTGCAACATTAAAAACGTAGGGAATTAAAATGTTACAGTTCATATAACATCTACTTTTAACTGCAAAGCCATCTTTTTTGCCATTACTCAAATCTTCCAGACAAACAAGGAAAAAAAATCACAAGAGTCTCCATTAAGAAAATAGTTTTGTTTCTGTCTTGCAAGAAGACCAAGGAAATTTACAATCCAAGAGCTGACCACAGGGTATTTGAGATATTGAAAATTTTGGGAGCATTCAATGTTAAAAATTCCAAAAGTATGAGTATAACACATTTGGACTGAAAAACAGATGTGTGTACTTTCAGAAAAAAAGATTCAGTCAGAAAGCATAGTAATCTCTTCTCTCTTTTCAGCACTCAGCTGCAACAAAAATACATATTTTAACTCAATACTCATAATTGAGAACTTTCGACGGTGGGTCAACCAGAAGCCCTCTCACTTTTAAAGGAGTAGCTTTATGTGGAAGTTAAATATATGTGTGGCACAATAGGCACCATTTTGTCTACCATTTGTGCAACATCCCTCTGCCAAGATAATAGCTCTGAGTCTTCTCCTACAATACATGATGGGGATAAAAAAGCATGACAAATGGATCTGAAACCATTCCCCAATACAAAATATCTCCTTTAAATTTTGAGGTCACCACTGGTGGACTCTCCTCTTAAACTCACCTCACAGGTTTTCTATAGGGTTGAAGTCAGGGGACAGGGATGACCATGATAGGACTTATAGTCAGAAATTACGGTCAGTAAAACATTTTTTGTGCTGATTTTGATATACGTTTTGGATCAATATGCTGCAGAAACATTAAAGAGCCACCATCGTATTTAAACATGGACATGAGGTACTTTTCCAAATGACTCCCTCTGTGCGTGCCACAAACCCACCTCTGGTGTTTTTTTGCCATAGAACTTGATTTCTGATTTTTTTCTGACCATAGAACTTGATTTCATTTGAAGTTCCAGTAGTGTCTGGCAAACTGAAGACGGTTGAATTTGTTTTTGGATGAGGGTAAAGGCTTTTTTTCTTAAAACCCTTCCAAACAACTTGCTGTGATGTGGGTGACGTAGGATTGTAGTTTTGGAAACTTTCTGATTCCAAGACGCAACTAACGTCACCAATTCTCCATATGTGATCGTGCTTTGAACATTTTTCTTATCTCAATACATATCTGTAGTATTAGGGACATAGGGATTCCATCCCCATTCAGTTAAAGAAAATATAGTTCTTTATATGTATAGAGAGGATGAGTATTCCATCATAATCATTGACCAGCCACTTGTTACAAGCCTGGTACTGCCAACATTTGATGATTTGTAGATATAAAGTTAATCCCTAATTTGGATGCATTGTTTGCTTGGCAGCAGGATATTCCATGTTATTTTCAAAATTGAGCTTTTTAATGATAAATATAACAAAAAACTAAACAAAAGAAATGAACAGTAATGGACTTGTGTGTCAAATTACTTGGTTTACAGTGAGAGACAATATTAATCAAAGCTAGCAATGAGTAAATCTAGTTTAAAAACGGTTTCATTGCTTTGTTTAAAATGCATTTCAAAATGCACCCACCATTGTGTGCTTCTGTACATTCTATGTGATTTTTGATACAAAAGGGCAGAGTATTATCTAAATTGAGTAAATCCTGAAATTCTTTTTATTCGCACTTTATTATGTAATCTCCATTTAGAATGCTTTTATACCATTTTACATTTCAACATTGTATAAAACTTCATTTCACCGTTCTTGACTATATGATTGTCTGCAGAAAGAAACGTTCAACTAACAAGCTGATGGGGACAACCTCAATGGAGAGGTTAGTGTTGGCTTTATGTGCAGCCTTTCTCTGCACACATAACCCAGAATCAAATTGAAAAAGTGTTTCCTTATTCATATGTTGCTACAATATAATTGTCAGGGATAATGAAGAGGAGTCTGAAATCCAATCCAGGAAGTACAATCCACCAATCCAGGAAGTACAAGACAGCGAGAGCAAACAAGAATAGCGAGGGTCAGGTTCACAGAGATAAGCAAAGTCCAGTAAGAATAGCCAGGGTCAGGAACAATTATCAATAGGAACACAACTGGTAGCAGTGAGGAGCTCAATACAGAACAATAACTGAGCACTGAGTAATACTCAGTGTTTGGTTTTAAACTTGCTGCTCGTGGAAGCCCCACCCCGAGCGTGACATTACCTAAGCGCATTCCCCAGCGTCTCTACTCGGGGACGAACAAAGTTGAGTGAGGTTGCGCGCGCTTGCACAGGAACAGCCATGAGGTAAGCAACAGAGGAGGAAGCAGGTACTCAGGTGAGTGGCTCCATTGGGGTCTGGGACATGGACCCTGATGGTAATCCATCCTCATACAATCCATATAAAGGCAAAATCCATGTTTGTGAGTGCAAAAGAACACAAAAGGATAGCTGGATGGAGAAATCCCCATTAAACTGATTTATAAGAATAGTCCTTCCCACTAATTTATTCGACCCATTTAATGGAAGCCAACATGCCCAATCCTCCTACAACGTAAGATGATCCAGTGCCTGGAAGGTTGCATTTTTCCTCCCCCTAATAAAAAATTTCATTTCTCCAATGCTTTTGTGATACATATGCGTAATAGTATACTGAGTCTCTTACAAGCCATTTCTGAAACAATAAAAACAAGGAGCGAGAAAAAGTTAGCTGAAAAGTATCAACACAACCTTGAATCTTGCAGAAATAAAAAGGTTGTTTAAAAAGCTAGTATTCTGCGTTAAAATAAAATGACAATAAGCTACTATCAGTTCTAAAGGGTTCCCAATCTAAACACAATGAGCCAATATTTTTTTTACAAACATATTGTTCATTCTTAACATTATTTTGCAACTGAGTTTACCAATGAGAAGATACATTAGAACATTCACAATTGGTCCACAGACCAATGACCCTACATGCAGAGGTGCATACAGTAAAACAAATTAAGTAGCTGTTCCGAGGCCTCCAGTGACATATCAAGCACACATCAGAAGGTGGAAAAGACATGCCTGGCAATGAGGCGTTGAATTCTAACACCAAGATATATCATTCTTACTAGTTTCGTAAACGTGTTTTCCTAGACCAAAGCACAGACCATTGGCCCAGCATGAGTTTATTTTCTCAGTTTTTAAAAAATATAAAACATAACCTATATACTCAGACAAAACATTTTATTAGTCAAATTTCCTTCAATACAAAATTTTTATATTTTTATTATTATTTTATGTAACATTATGAACATGATTTCAAGTTTACAAAAATGCAGTCAAAGTTGTACAAAAATGACATAATTTTCTCTGTAATTTTACCACAACTTAATTATTGAAATTGTAAAATAAATCATCAGGAGTGCTGTTTTTGTTAATATGTTGACTTAGAAGGGCATAGGGCTAATTGGCGAGGGCTACATACAGCCAAGATTTGGCTCAGCTCTTAGAGCAGGCTAATTTTGGTGTCCTGCCAGAATTATAATCAAGTTATTTCATCTGCTTCAAAGATAAGAAACACATGTGAATAAATATTTTATAATAAAGCACAAAAATAGGCCTTATCACATAATCACACAGAAATCCTATGGTTAATTTTAATGCTGACAGAGATTTTTTTTTACACAGCAATATTTATTAGAATTTAGAATTATTTTTTAAATCACCTTTAGGAGTTGGAAGGAAACGTGTTTTGGTTCTGGGAGTAATTTTATTTGTTCTCTACTGAGGACAAGTTGTTTTCTTATGTAATCGAATGTACATACTTATGCATGTAAGTCAACAATTCACTTTCATTTTACATAGTGATTTAATTAGTGAGGCTGAAAACAGACCTAAAAGTCTGTGAAATCAGATTGCTTTTCTATTTAACTTGGCGAAAACATTCCTAATTAAACTTGCGCAGAAGAAAAAAAAAATCACAACCCCACAACCTGGAAATTTCCCTTCTATAAGTATATAATACTCGTATTTATAGGCTAACATAAAATATAATTTCTAAATGAGATATATTGTTTTATGGCACCATCATACTCTGCAGCGCTGCATAGTCTACTAATGTACTTCAAATATTTCATTTGGTAGTAGAGTTTGCAACTTTACCATCCTTGCTGTTAACATTTAATAGTATTTTACATTTGGTTAACATACTTGGCAATTATCTAAGCTTGAAACAATATGTATTTTAAACATAGGTGTATAAAATAATCAGATCCCACCAGGGCCAAAGTAGAACTAAAAAGAGGCTACGGTATTTGAATAGCCAGCCAAGACCATCACAAGTCTAAGTAAACATCATATAAGAAAAGGGCCGGCCCAAGACTTAATGCCGCCTGGGGTGAAGTTTAAAATGAAGCCGATGCCGGGGGGCGGCATTTTAAACTTCACCACGCCATTATCTACCCTAACCCCCCCCCCGTTTAAAGGTACTTACCTTTAAACAGTCCTGCGGCGAGTCTCCCTGCTCTGCCACGGTGCCGGCTTGTAATGCTGAGCGCCGGAAATTGACGTCACTTACGGCGCTCAGCATTACAAGCCGGCACCCGAGACCGAACAGGAGACTCGATGCAGAGGAGAGAGAGGGGCGCCGAGCGGGTGAGCGAAAACCACTCAGTGCCCCTCTCTCCTCCGCTAAAAAAAAAAGCGCTTGGGGCGGCAAAGTGCCGCCCTTCAAAAGTGCCACCTGGGGCAATTGCCCCAGTCGGCTCCATTGTAGGGCCGGCCCTGTATAGGAAGAAGCCTGTTGCTAATTTTTCTATATCCCCAATGGCAGTGGCGCTTTTCTCCCTAACCTTTACTTAAAATTATCCAACGGTAGTCAAATTCTTGCATTCTCCATGAGTAAGCCACTGCCTGTGGTGAGGAAAGGGTCCTTAACCTTATAATACTTTATGTAAAAACTAGCAGTGGATACAGCATAGAAACTATTGGTGATTAGAAATGTTAGGCATATTAAAACCAATGTTGATTTTATGTAATATAATTATATCCGTTATACTCAAGCCTAATTTATAACAAATTGGTAACAAGTAGTTGATGATTTGTGTGCATTTTTCACAAGTGGTCTCTTAAGACCTCGGTTATTCGCACCTCTCGTAACAAGATGATACGAGAATTATCTGACTATATCATAACACTTGCTCTTTCATTGAATTTTTATAGAGTTATAGTTTTTACAATATCGCAATTTTAAGCATTCCATCCACAAAGAAACCTTTTGCCAACTGCACTTAGAACTGACATGATACTATACGCTTTACCAAGAGACACTGTGTGTCAGCTGCTTCTCGTTGAAAAGTGTTTGATGTATGTAGGTAACGGACGGGAGATAGATGTGCATGTATTTATAGAATCTTGATAAATTATTTAGTAACATTTTGCATCAAACCCAGTTACTTCCATAAGCTAAAAAGATGAATGTATTCTGCCAGTTTGCTTTTAGATCTTCACCACAGAATGGCTTTGATTTAGTTCACTGCGGTGAGGAATTGGTTACTTTGTTAGCAATCTGTGATCGCTTCAGACAATAGTGTTCGTGTCATAAAGCATATGAAATTTAATGGAAGGATTAAGCCTTATGCAGTGCATGTGTACTCATGGATACGTGTTTGTGTGTTTTGCTATTCCACACAACCAGTGTAGTTAGGGTGTCTAGAGTAACAAGACTTTTCTGTGTTCACTTTATGTATTTTATGCATTCCTTTTCTTCTTATAAGTAGTAATTGGGGCATTGTTGTATTTCAAATGCGTTTTGGCCTGTTTTATTACTAAGCAACTTTCATGCACAGTGAGGTTTGAAGATGCTGATGGTAGGTAGGACCACTAGGAGCAGGTTGAAACAAAGTCAAAGGACAAGCCGGAGTTGGGCTACCAGAAATCAGGATAAACAAACAAGCCAAAGTCAGGAGTCCGGAGGTCAGAATCAACGCGTTCAAGCCAAGGTCAAACACTGGAGACTGTAATCATAACACGCACTGAAAAACAGGCACTATGGATCATAGGTACAGCCATTAGAGGGTCAGATGTTCTCTGAGGGCAGGGAGTGAATAGGCACCAATTGGGACCAAAATGTTCAAAAGTCCCTTTTTGTTTAGAATATTATGGCAGCCATATTGTGTGTGACGTGACCGTAATCTAAAGGTTTAGGAGCCAGGATTCAGATGACTCCCCACCAGGAGACACATAGAGTCAGATGGAGGTCTTCTTCTCCTCCTCCTACGCGACTGCTGGGATTACAGCTTGGAGCTAGATGGAGATCTCCCTCTCTCTCATGGTGGCGCCTGCTGACTGATTGAAAATTATAGGATTGTTGTTTTTTTTTATATGTAGATTCTTCTTCTTGATGTGCAGATAAAAGTTTTGTTTTAGGTATACATGGGAGAGATGGGGTGGGGTAAGTCAGGCACAAACCCAAAACCTGAAGAAGGAAAAAGTGTAAGACATCTAAACTCACCCTTTCTTTTCAGTAAATTGGTCTTTACATGCACTCTGACCTTCCATATTATATGGGAACTTGACAAGTCAGGCCCTAGGGCTCGCTCAATCTGGGCATTCTACTACTTTTTAACTCATCCACCTCCAGTTCTAAAATGTGGTTCTATTAAAATATTGGTTATCGTGGTAAACATTCCTGAACCATTCAAAAATGCATATTTTCACATTTAATTACAGTGGTTCATTTTGACATTTAAATGATTTTAAAATTAGAAACGATACCCGCCATTTATATTTTCACAAATAGCGACAGAAAATACTGCATACTGTAGTTCTGTTTAAATTTGACTTTTACCGCTTGTCGATGAACCATAATTTATTATGGTAGTTTCAGATCAAGGCATTTTAACTTTGAAAATGTAAAGCGCCATTATTTAAAGGTTGCGCATATTACTTTTAATCTGGGAGATAATTAGTGCGTTGATGTTAAAATAATTTTCAGCTACATGGCATTTGAACAACACAGGGGAATGCCTTGGGTCTGTTGCTTTGTAATGGTTTTCAGTGAAATTATTTACAAAACATATTATTTTCCAGATAATTATATATCTAAAAACACACGGAGTGTGTACATAAAAATGTATTCTCTATGGACATTTTAACCTAAAATGCATGATTTGTAGTATAACAGTAATTATGAAATTCATGTTAAATGAATTAATGTGAATTTAGGTCATGTACAAACAATTAATGATGCTAGGCCTTGTATACTAATAAGCTATTTAGTATTACCATATTAGTATTTAGTGTATTTAGAGATATCTGGGAACTTCCTAGGGCAGGCTACCCAAAGCTCTCCTTCTGTGGGAGTGGCTTCACTTGGGGGAAGGGCAAGGTGCGCGAGGAAGCAGAGCTAGCCGCAAATGGCTTTTGTGTGCGTTGATTAGGCAGAAAATGGCCACGGAGGACATATGCCTTGAGAAGGAAGCCAAAATAATCAGATTAGTTCCTAAAAGAACTCTCAGCAAAATGCAATTTGGTTATTGGTTATTGGTTATTGCGTGGCTGATATTATAGCACTTTGCCGATGATACCCCAGATTTACACCAGCAGTCAAAAGCTACAGTTGAATGTCTCTTCTGTTTTTCTTGGTGCCCAATATTTTTTTACCATGCAATGAAAAATATTATGCTTCTGTCATCCGGAGGGTTTACCCAGCCAACCACTTGCCCTCTTAAGCCACTCAGACTGGCAGACACCTTTAACATACCAGAGCCCTGCCATAAATTCATTCAGGTTCAGCCTCAGTGACCATTAGTGGTGCCTCCCCAATGATACGGAATTGAGGATGATGGCTGGGTTTGGCTCATCTTGAGGACACAATGAGATCTATAAATCTTAACAGATGTATGTTAAGAGTATATGTGTGTGATACTAAGGGCTAGGCTCCCTGAAGGGGCAGAACTTCTCACCAGGGGATAAAATTTACTGTTTTATTGAAACTCCGTGAACCTCTCCAAGAACCTCTCTGAGAACCTCTCTTAGAGCCTCACTTGAAACTTTCTATGGATCTGGAACATCACTGAAAATCCTTAAATTCAACAAGGACATGCCCGGAGATGACCTATATGAGTTTTGTACATATCTGTTCTCTTATGTGTATTAGAATTCTGAAGAGGGTGATGTCTGATTTTGGAAATTCAACATCAAGGTCATTCATTTTTCTTAATTTCATTCTCCTACTCCTCTCCCTGTGTGCAGTAAAGTCTGCTTAGCAAAAATACAAAATAAATGTAATGTTAACCATTTTATGTGGCATCTCTTCAACATTTATAGACGTTTCTGAATGAGTTTCTTAAAAAATACAAAACTCACTTAATCCATAATTCTATTGAAGCTACTCTCTAGCGTTGTGATTAGAAAGATGTAGATCTGCCAGAATGTTCTACAAATCTAGAAGGCATATTATATGTTCTGGTAATCATAATAGTTTTTTTGTTAAATTTCATTATCTATCTTTTCATCCTGTCTTAGAATGACAGAAGACTGACTGCACTAATACCATCACCACATTGTATCAGAATCATCTTGTTTATTTTATTTAGTTTGACTTATCACTCAATTTATTCCCCCTCTTTCCCATCACAGAGCATCATCCATGGAAAATCAAAGTTTTTGTCTTTTTTTCCGGTTAGCTCGTTTACTCAAGATTTACTTAATATAGATTTTAAACAATTATGCACAAGTCCTTTTTGTATTTTGTCATTATTGCTTGCCCATTCTTATTTCTTTTTTTTTCAAACAAACTATTCTTTTTTCTGTTTTGAGCAACAAAATTAATAAAACATATTTTTATATTTTATCACCCTATAAATTGTGTTCTCCATTAACCAAAGGACGGGTTTTAAATTATAAGAAACACTTTTTCCAGGCTGCATTAGGCTAAGCAGCACAAAAGATAAATAAATGGGTCAGAATGACATTTTTACCTAAAAAGGAATCAGATTTACATTACCACAGCCATCAAGTTATTCTTAATATCACATTCTGAAGGAGTACTAAAATTTGTCCAGCTAATACAAGTTGTGCATTTACAATTCTTACAATATACATACATGCATTTATGACACTCGCACGTGTAGCTATGTATTAAAGGTTACAAACTACATTGGAAATTATCTATATGTACAAGTCATACAGTATACCTTTAAATTTCTGATGGCAAATAGCACTATATAGTTCTGCCATGTCGCAGCCACTGTCCATGGTACTTAAACAAATGGCAGGCAAGAAATACAGTCCTGATAATCATTTCTCTGTACCCAGACTTAGTACTGGAAGTTCTTATATTTTAGCGAAATTGTTTTCAATTCCACTAGAAATACAATAAAAAAAGTGCCACTTTTCAGTTACTACTTTGTCATAATGAGACCAGAAAAGAATGGTCAATATACGTGGTAAAACACACAAAAAAATGATTGGGCCATTTTTGAGGCATTTGAACAAGATTTGCACTAACATCAGTATTTTGAGCTTTTAAACAATATACTTCCTGTAAGTGCCTGACCTTTCTTCTTCTAGGCCACTAATAACTTTGTATAGTTTGGGAAAAAAAAATCTTTTAGAAATATGTGGTAATTGCTTTAAATGTGCTAGAGCAATTAGGGCAGTTTTCTTTCTGCTACTTCCCAATGGTTATTTTAAATTCCTTTTTATTAAGATATCTCAAAAGAAACATTTAAGATAGATGGAAACACACTAGTTAAAAAAAATTTACAACAATGACTATGTCAGAGTTTATTTCCACTAGGTTGTCTTTTGGGCACCCAAATATTAGTGGTGGGCCTTCTGAGCTGCTTCATTTGCCTAATATGTTAGCGGTACAGCAAGAATGAATGTAACTCGTATGAATGTGAAATGGCTACTATATTAGAGTGAATGGATAGCTTAGATGAAGATGTGTTGTGGTCATTTGTTGTGGTGAATCTTAAATTCATCATAAATTACGGCCCCCGTTTTGTGCAATTTTAGTTCAAAAGTTGGTTTGGACTGACTTTGTAAGTGTTGGGTGAGTTGATGTGGGGTGAAGAAAAGGGCAATGGATTTCAGGACAGGAAATTGCTAATTCCTCTATTGCATTTTTTATGGAGCTCCAGCATATTCCATAGATGATCGCAATAGGGGAGAGTGAAATTGATTAGCATAAAACATTCTTGCACGTTAATTTTGAGGTTGTGGTGGATTGAGACAAAAGGAGAAGGACTGCTTGGGTTAGGCTGGTTTGATTGTAGCGAGAGCCATGTGGCATGGACCAACAGATGGTTTCTTCAGGATGTAGATTGAAGTTATTAGAATATGGTTTTAAGGAGCCTTTAAACTAGAATAAGTAAGGGGGATCTGAATGAGGCAGGGTATAGGTAGAGCACAGGTAAATGCCAAACAGAAATCATAGTATTTCACCATGAAATGAAGTTTTGCAACCCTGGGATAAACCTGGGAGAGGGGTAGATATTGTGGGAATGAATGCAGATTGTCAGATGATATGTATAGAAACCCAGAGGGATATATGATAAACAGATATGGTTAAACTAAAGCAATTACACTGATAAGGAAGCAAAAGGCACATGTTACCTATGATAAATTAATTTCATTGTTCTAAAAGTGGTGTTGGCAACAGTGGTCCCTTTTTTCCAATGTGCCAGCAAAAATTCCTCTGAGATACTTATTATTTTACTATATTATATTTATTGAGACAAAGAACACAATACCTTAATAGGATTATCCTGTTCAGATAGCAAAAATGACTCTTTTTTTGCAAGAGGAAGAGTAGTCGGTAGGCGTTCAATGATACTTAAGTTTTAGCTCTTTATCCACTGAAAGACAAACACAACCGAAATGGAAAAAAAAACAATGCTGCTTTTATATACTCACAACAAAATACTAAAACCTGTTCAATTCATGTATCAAAAACCGAGGGGAAGTGAAAATTGACAAACAAAAAAAGACAAATGAATGGCTAACGTTTTAAAAGCATAACTGATTAAAAAAGGCAAAGAACACTAAAAATCTCTGTGTAGCTATGCAATACACAGTGTATTTCCCTAAAAAATGTAATAAAAATATGAAATAATGTACATTTTGCTAATATGTTTAACAAAAAGACGTTCCATTGAATAACCTTCATGATTGTCTCAACTAGTCTGCCTCTGCCCATTTTTCTACATGTTCCTTGGCCTCATCTTACGTTTGGTGTAGCCTAATATTCCTATTATATGTATGCTTAAATTCTCTCACTTTATAAAACGTTTCCAATTCAGCTGGAAGGCCATTTCACTTATTCATCATCGTCTCTCAG
>VKOC01032563.1:0-10268 GCA_009364415.1 Spea multiplicata | reverse complement strand
GGTGTTATGCTGTACCATTTCCAATGTAATTTTCATTATATAATTATGCTCTAAAGTACATCATAACTCCCATCACTCTATACTGTTCCATACAGTGGCAGAGCTGGGAGACAGAGGCCTTGCTCCCCCACCGCAGGACTCCTGAAAGGTAAGTGAACTTCAAAGAGGGAGAGGGTAGATAGTTAGGAGGGGTAGATAGGGAGAAGGGAGTGAGACGGGGGATAGGGGGTAGATAGGGCAATCATACTCCTATCATGCCAAGTCTGCAAGTACATCCTGGAATCTGGGTATGCCTGGGCATGATAGGAATGTGATTGCTGTTAAATAGGACATAACAATTAAATAACAATATATTATATATATATATATATTATATTATATATAATATATTGTTATTTAATTGTTTTGTCCTACTTTGGTGTGTTACTTACATAAAAGTGTTAGATTTTTTTATGGTGTGTGGGGGGGTCATATTTGGTTTTGGCCAGGTAAATGCTGCACTTTCTGTCTCAGTCCAGAATTCGTTTCGGTGCATCCCTACTACTAAGCCAGACAATGAAGTGGTAGGCCTACACCACATCAATGTTTGGTGTAGTATATAGTGATTGGAGTTTTGTTACAAGTTTTGATTCCTTTCTTTTTTTGGGATGGGGGGGGGCGCCAGAGGAGTAGTCCGCACAGGGCACCAGAACACCTAAGGCCGGCTCTGTGTATAATAGATGTATACTTGATTTGTGGAAAGGCAAAGATGGCACAAGCAGGGTGTTTGAGCCTTGGGGACCAATATGGCACAGGCAGGGTGTTTTGGGACAAAATTGACTCATGCTGGTCCGTTTGGGGACAAAGATGGCAAGTCCTATGTGTGTTATGTATGTGCTGGTCAGGTTCTATGTAGGTAGTGTGGACGCCAGGGCTGTCTTTGGCGTGTGATCTATGCCTGTAATTTATGGGTTTTTATCCAGTTGATCTATACCTGCAGTGCTGGGCTTGTGTGTTCTGTTGATCTATACCTGCAAAGCTATGTTTCCATAAATCTGTGTGTGTGATCTCTGAAAGGGTGAAAATAATATATATAAAAAAGATTTTACTATCCAAATAAATTTGTTTTTATGCTTTTGCTACAGAAATGTAAAACCTTGCACACTTTTAACTTCTGTTCTACTTTTTTGACCCTAATTGCATGAATGGAATTTGGAATTTGGTTTAGACATTACTGGTTGTGTGCTGAGTGTTTTGAGAGGACAGCAAATGTACACTGTTATACAGGCTGTACACTCACTACTTTACATTGTAGCAGGGTGTCATTTCTTCAGTGTTGTCACATGAAAAAATATAATAAAATATTTACAAAAATGTAAGCGCTCTTTGCTGTGTACCTGCCCCATGGGCTGTAACTGTCCCAGCAAGTGGTACAGGTACAGCAGCCCCACTTCTTCCCTGGGACTCCTGTCTGTGGGTAAACCAAGAACTTCACCATAACCTTCTTTTATTTTGGGGCATCCGGGCTCACTTACATGCCTGTCTTTCACGCACACATACATGCATTCACACTCATACCAATATCTTTGTAAGTATGTCAAAATTATTATTTATTGATTTATACAATGCCATCATATTCTGTAGCTCTGTACAATGGGTAAACAGAACATAACAAGTAGTGCATCACATAACAATTTGGACCTACAGAAATAAAGAGCAAGAAAGGCCATGCTCAAACAAGCTTACAAACTAGAAAATAGGGAGGAGGTACTCATCTGTCAGTGAGCTACCAGGGATCATTATATAGCCTCTGCATTGTGAGCAAGTAGTAAAACAGGCCCATTATCATGCTAAACCATATGTGTGCACCAGAGCTTCAACACAACTCTTTAGGGTTCCATTACAACAAAAGCATCTGAGGGCAATCTACATATTTATGTTTCAGACTCAGCTTGCCTTTTATGCTGTTCATGTAGTTGATATAGTAAATGAATTGGCGCAAATCTGTTTAATTTGTCCATCTCTTTAAATTATGTTTGGTCATCTTTTACATTAATCTTATTGGTTTTGATACCAGAAAATATTCTGTAGTTAACATAGTTGATTAAAACTAGACAATTAAAGAATGTGTGTTATAAGATAACACCCACCTTCACTTCTTTTATCAGCTCATAGTGAGGCGATGTATCCCTCTGCATTGCTACAGAGACTGGCAGATAGGAAACCATTCAACATTTACCAAGCTTGAATGCTGAACAAAAAAACGCTTATAATTTCAGGCCACTGGTTCAAGCGTGAAAAGCGTTAAACTAATTCACTGCACTAACTATGACAGGTCAAGAAAAATAGCCATTCTAATAGCTGAAAGCCTGAAAGGGTTGTTGTTAATGATGGTGGCAGGAGCAGCCTATATTCATCTCTCTGATGTGCATGTGCATGATAACCATAGCAATAGAACAAGAATGAATTTAAAATAGTGCTGCAACAAAAGGGAATGGACAGGGTGTTATAGAGAAGATGAACTGGAGTAATCAGCCATACACTGAAGAGAACATGGGCTTAAACAGTAACTTTGCACAAGCAAGGACTGTCCTAGGGTTAATTTCATGTTGTTTCATTGATACAGGTGCACTGGAAAAAAAGTCCACTTCTTGTTATGCAAACTGGCTACGTCAAATGGAGTATATTATGCGAATGGAAGAGCTAGTGCTCACTGCTCCGTACCATGGCCTATAAAATTACCACCTATGGTCTCACTGGACAGGATTTATGTCAAACCTACCTAGGGGCATGAGGGCGGAGTTGCTCGGAAGGTATTGTCCTTCGAGTAGTGACTTATATGCCTTATCTTGTTTTAATCATCTATGTCACTGGTCCCCGTATGCTACGATGAAATATGAACATACGGTAATAATAATAATAATAAATTAATTAATTAAGAATAAAAAAAGTGGTAGTGAGATGGCATGGGGCTGCTTTGTAGCTTCAGGACTGAAAATCAGAAAGGAGAATGTCCGGCCATCAGTTTGTGACCTAAAGCTCAAGTGCTGTTGGGTTTTGCAGCAGGACAATGATTTGAAGCTCATAAGCAAGTACAGCTCTGAATGGATCACAAGAAACCAAATGAATGTTTTGGAGTGGCCTAGTCCTAGTCCTGACTTAAATCCGATTAAGATGTTGTGTCATGACCTTACAAAGGCAGTTCATGCTCGAAAACTTTCCACTGTCACCGAACTAGAACAATTCTGCCAAGAAGAGTGGCCAAAATTCCTCCACATCGATGAAAAAGACTCGTTGTCAGTCATCACTAACATTTCATTGCAGTTGTTGCTGCCAACGGTGGCACAACCAGTTATTAGGTTTAGGGAACAATTACCTTTTCACGTGGGTGATATGGGTTTTAATTAACTCTTTACCTTAGTTACTCTTAATTAGTTGGATGTTCTGAAACATTTAAATGTGACTAATAAAGACAAATAGAAAAAACGAGGAAAGGGTAAATACGTTTTCCCAGCACTATATGATCTCATTTATTGCTTTGTTGCTGTGTTATAACATATTTCTATTTTAAATGTGTATGCAATATGATCAGCGTGCTTTTTTACGCTTTCAATTATAAAATAGAAATCATCTGTTATTTTCTGGATCTATGTGGGAGCTGCTATTTAGGTACTGCATCATGTATTTTAACTGCTGTCACACAAAAACATTGGTGACAGCAGCTTTACAGATGAACTTACTGGTTGTAACCAATCTATCATGCTGGAAAGTCATTGTGAACAGACTGATATACATATATATAATATATAAATCCTGGCATTTTCTGGCCTGGGCGGAATTAAGGATTAAAATACAGTTGTCACTTGGGGGGGATTATAGGAGATTGGAGGAAATTTGCGTAAAATATCTGGTTTTACTTTTTGCGGAGGCGGGTGGTTTTATCTATTGTAATGCATAAATCAAATGCATAACGATGAAACTCAAAAACTGAATAAAAACTCAAAAAATGAATAATACATTAGTATTAGCTTTTTTTTTATTTCATATTGTAGCCTGTAATGCTTTTATTTATTTTCTCATTCTAGACTTTATAATTTGCCAAAAACAGATTATACTTTACACTAGATAGGTTGGACATGGTGAAAATATATAGAAAGATCTGAATTTGTGAAATGCCATGTATTGAAAAGACTCAGTGAACTGTCAGGATACTTAACAGTCTTTAAATATGCTCACCACAAGTGAATGTCTTCTCTTCATCATTCAGCAAGAACACATATCATGTAGGCTGGTTGCACTATGTTCCTCTGCTCTTTCCTTTGAGCATCTTCCTTGTATATAAAGCCAATTGTGAAAAAAAATCTCTAAATTCATTTAGCTGCAAAGCTACTTTTTGCAATCCCCAGGTTTATTAGCATAATTACTTCCGCACAGGGGTGTTACTAGAAACCATGGGGCCCTTGTGCAAAAATTGCACTTCAACAGCTAGTCTGTGCCATAGGACCTTTTCCTTTAAATGGGGAGTTCCCACTGATGTCGGGGGCGCTCCCCAATTTAAATGAAGATGGGCGCGGAGCGGGGCATGTCATCAAGGGATTTAATTGTCATCAAGGGGTTAAGATCCAAAGTTTGGAAGGCCGTCTTATAATCAGTGTCATTTTATAATCCAAAAATATGGTATATCTTCAGGACAATTTCATGAAAAATGTTTCTGTTTTAAGTTTTAGCTCCCTTAGTGTATCCCTTAGAGCAGGGATCCCCAAACTCGGCCCTCCACTTCTGCAGGACTACATCTCCCTTAGGGGCTAAGGGGCTGGCTGAGGAGTATGGGAGATGTAGTCCTGCAGCAGCTGGAGGGCCGAGTTTGGAGATCCCTGCCTTTAGAGCAAGGGCGTCCAACCTGTGGCCCTCCAGCTGCTGCAGGACTACATCTCCCATAATGCTCTTTCAGCTAAGGGGCTGGCTGAGGGAGGATGGGAGATGTAGTCCTGCAGCAGCTGGAGGGCCGCAGGTTGGACGTCCCTGCCTTAGAGTATTAAGGAAATATGGGATGCAGAGCTGGCAATACAGACCATTAATGTGAATTGGATTATTATTGTGAATTGGTAATTTATTGTGCAATTAAGCAATTTTGTGAATCTTTTATTTCTTACTTATCATGTAATTATAATGTTATGTTAAATGTTCTCATTGGTACCTGTAGTTTCTACGTATGTACACACTATTTAAAA
Organism: Spea multiplicata; assembly: GCA_009364415.1. Classification (NCBI taxonomy): domain Eukaryota; kingdom Metazoa; phylum Chordata; class Amphibia; order Anura; family Pelobatidae; genus Spea; species Spea multiplicata. The sequence goes on along the minus strand of VKOC01032563.1, from coordinate 5,058 downwards.
AAAAGGTTACACATGAGATTAAACAGGCAATGGAACCTAATTTCAGTAATCCCCGGACAGACAGATATGTGACATGGTTTATAATATATCTGTCTAATCTGTCAAATAGAGTAGCATGAAAAAAAACCCATAACACAATTTGTGCCTCCAGGTTTCAACTTGCTGGCAACACCTACTGATAAATTCAGTCGCATATTTGTCATGTAAAAAATGCATTTTTGTATTTAATCATTGTGCCATCCTCTCTGTTAATGTTCAATAAAAACCTTATAATCCACTCCAGAGAGGCATACACTTGTTTCATTTAGAATCTTATCCTTGTTATTCTGGTAAATAAGTAGCTATTTATCCAAGAAATCATATATACATCATCATATATGTTAGTGTGTCTCTCATTAATATGCTGGTATTGGAAATTTCTAGTAGATTTATGCATTATTTGGGCATAGTATCATTAGTATAGTCCTTAAATCCTTCCCATTTAAGATGATGGAGGCAATAATGTAAAAGAGGAGAATAAGAGGCCAATCACATAACTCTTGGACTATCCACATATTTATGTTTGTTATTTTCACTGGTATTTGGCCATAACATCAAAATAGACACTTCTTGTCTGTTTCTAAAACTCTTCTTCCTTCTGATTAATCATTTCCCCCTAATATTCTGCTATTTCACTATCATCCTACAACAAGTGATCATGATTACCATCCTTCCGCAACAAGAAGGGAGCCAGACAAAGTAGTTACTGATCAGAGACCCATAATCAGACTGGTATAGTATCACCAATAATTTTTCGTGTATGCTATTCTATCATAGCCTGTGATCAATTGGTTTGGATTGCGGGATATGCAGAACGTTCACTTCCTCTGACTTCTGACTATTTGTTTGGAAGTCTCAACTGGGAAGTGGCATGCTATGAATTCTGCATCTTTGATATTACCGATTGCTGTAAGGGGATACATTTAACAATACTATTTGCCATATTGTGCATTATTTAGTTAGATTATAGATTATATAGTATACAATGGTTTATCTTATCCAGATAAATTCACACATTGTTAAAATTAAATTAATATACAGGTTAATTGACATATTGAAGTGCTCAGTATACATATCTGGCATTTGCTATGGCACTGTTCGTATGGCTATTTGCAGACGCCTGACTGTACATACCAGTGTTATTAATCATTAATCTTTTTATTTGTAACTGTCTATGCTGATGTTTATATTGATAATTGTCAAAATTCATGTCTACTTTATCTATATCTCATGCTGATCATTTAATGAGCATTCATATTTTTATTGCCTTATGATTCATACAAATATGATTATTTTGTAAGGATTTGTATTGCACTTGTTTTAGCCTTTGATTACACATCTTATTATTGCTCAGTTATGATAGTTTGATTTGATCATTTTGCTTATCTTATCTTATTATTATAATTATCTTATTATTTCTGCCTTGTTGTGTTGCTTATGCTTCCTTTTTCAATAAAAATGTATTTCCTTTATTTAGGTGTTAATTATTGTTGTACAAGGCTATATCTTTAATTCAATACATGGGAAATAATTTGGCTCATTGTTTTAGGTTAGCACATATTACAAAACCCTTGACATACCCAATCATACCATTTAGATGCCAGACATGTGTTTGCTCCTATTGTACAAATCTGCTTTAATCATTTACAAAAGAACTTGTGCCTTAATATGTTTGCTTTCGTTTGAGACAGGGACATGATAGGGTTGGTAAGGTTCTACAAAACAAGCACCCCATGGTCATAAAATGTCATAGGTTGGAAATGGACACATTAGGATGAAAAAAATGGGGGTAGTATGGCGGTACCACCATTTAGTCCCCAATGTCACAAGGTGAGCCATATAGGAAAAAATCCTCTTGCCTACTTGTAAAATTGGATCCCTGTGGCCGTAACAGCATGGTGCCTAATTTTTTTTTCATAACAGACAAGAAAAGCTATGGATTTTCATCACTATGAAAAGGTCATGGAAGCTCAGAGCATACAGAATGGAAAGGGCACTATTTCAGTTTGGAACTCATGTGTATATACACTATATAGACAAAAGTATTGGGACACCTGACCATTATACCAACAGGAATTTTTATGACATCACATTCTAAATAAATAGATATACTGTATATAGAGGGTGTGTGTATGTCTTTATATGTATATATGTTAATATAATATACACTATATTTCCTTCTTCTTTCCCCTTACCTGTCTCTTATTCTTTTGTTTTGTTTCTTACATGGAGAAGATATGTGTGTGTGTGTGTGTGTGGTGGTGTAAAATAATTATTTTCCTAATATTCAGAAAAACCAAAAAGCATAGATATTTTAGACTACACAATATGTGAGACAAATATTTCTTATATTTTAATGTCTCAGAATTATGATGGGGAATACACCGATGCATATATTACATAATGAGCTATAACACTACTACATGACTGATAAAGATGGAAATGTCAAGTCTTAATCCCATGCTCCAATCCACCCATCTAAAAACTGAAGGGAAATTGCCTGTGGTTCAAATGGTTTACAACTGAAATAGTGAGCAGTTAGTTGTTAAAAGTGGTTTTTGAGATGTGGGAGAAAGCTGAGTAAATCTGACATGGCTGGTGAGCACCTAATTGTATAATTGTATACTGCACAAAATACATATATTCTCGTTTTGTTTATGAGCACAATGACATGATTGCCGTCTTCTGTTTGTTGCTTATTTACACAAAGCAAATGGAATAAAATAACTGAAAGCTTGATAACATAATTTGTGGAATTTCTTGATAGTGATCATTTCACAGACTCTCCATTCTCCAATGCATATTATGTAAAAGGCTATAAGAGGATTTTTAAGGTAGCTAAGGTCAAATAATATGGATTTTAAGGAAGGAATTTTGAAAGGGTGCCATAATCCTCAGATGCTCGATATTCCTCTTGGTGATTTAGAGCCCTTGGTCTACCCCTCCTAATAAACTGTAACATCTATTTCTCCCCATTCTTATAAAAAATACATTTTCATTCAATCATGCTTATTTCTAGTGGGGTAGACTAATGAGACTAAGTACTTACACGGAGACTTAACAGAATGTTCATTAGTGGCACCCACATTTGATATGATTTAAAAGATTTGATTTTATATGAGTTTAAAGTCACATATATCAGAGCACCATAACGGGATATATAAAAAATAATTGCAGAAAATATTACGATTTATGATTAAGCTCCATGATTGTTTGGAGAAGTTTTACTTTGTCCCTCAAGTTCTGAGTGTGGAATTCTGTTTGAGGTTTAGTAAAAGGCTCTGCCTACCATTTGGTCCAGCAGTGGAAAAGGTAATTTGACCATTCTGTGATACTATTCCTTCTTGAGTGCAGGAAATCACTAACATTGATTTTATATATTTTGCTCAACAGAAAATTGATCCTGAAGGATAACAGCATATAAGTACCAACCACAGTTCAAGAGATAAACAATATTGTAATATCTATAATGCAAAGTTCAGTTTATTACTTATTGTCCTTCTAATTTCAGAATTAACAAAAAAAATAAAAGGACTATAGTTGGGCCTTAGCAAAAAGAAAGGTATACGGAAGGCACATCACATGCAGGCCCAAACTGGCCATTGGGTACAAAGGGCAAATGCATGGTGGGCAAGTGCCAAATGGCCAGTGATACTGAGGTGATCAATAATTGGATCATGTTCTTAAAGCAAACAGTCTTTTGTATCTGTCTCTTATTATTAGAAGATGAGAGTTGGTACTGTTTAATGGGACTGTTCAAAACTCAGAGGGAGAGAAACATATGGGAGGTTAAATTAATACTTAAATTTAGCTCTTTAAATGCTGGCCTCAACCGGGATAGGGAATTTGTATCTCATTACCACTTTGTAGATTAACAAACTAGACAGGCACACAACCTGACCCCATTAGAGTTGTGAATACCTCCTGACACCTCCTTTTATGACTCCAATGCACCTCTGATTTTAACACTATTGACTGAGCAAAGAACCTTGCCTTAGACATTTTGATGTTATCTGCTTCCCATTCTTAACCATGTTATTTGACTGTAACAATTGATTTCTCTCTGCATTACCATGAATCCCAGTAGAAACAAAGAGAGTACTATGTCATGTAGAGGTTAAAAGTCAAGCACTGTGAAATGTTCAAATATATTTGTCCATGGCCCCATGGACATTGGCATTCAACTGCAGTTACTACCAGGGCGGATTTTGAGCAGAGTGAATGCTACAGTTCATTAGTGTTTTTATTCTGATCATTAAGAGACTGATTTGGATCATTATAATGTCTGTTGGCTGCTTTGAACTCTGCCTGTTGATGCTCTGTAGCCTAATTTGACCCTTCATTTATTTCATGGGTAGACAGTGGGAGAAACAAGCAGGCAATTACTGTGATGAGATATTTTTATTTAGTCTTATTAGAATATCAAATGTGCTTTTAAAACGTTTAAAATAAACAAATTAAAACCTAGCTCCCACCAGAGCTACGCAATATCACACCTAATACTGGGGGGACAAATCCACTTAACAACAAAACAAGTACAAGGAAATGCTCAGAATGTTAGCAAAACCAAGCTGTCCCCTCTCAGCTACCAGGAGAAGAGGAAAAGGCACCAAATTGCACATTTTTTTACTTCAATTTTCTCAATTAAGTTTGGATGTTGTTCATCAACACTGCCTGACATCAGGTGTTTGCTACCGGGAAATGTTATTTCTTGAGGTATACGTCGTAGTAGGCATCTTAAGTATGTGTTATCTAGCTTCCCTTTTGTTAGAATGGCCAAACTAAATGGGAAGGGTTTCTACTGAGAAAGAATTGGACGGAGAGGCCCCATGAATGTAGTGCAGATGAGGTACCCATGGTCAAGCCTGGTTAAGGGGTTAAGGGATGACTAAACAAAATTTTGGCACTGAAAGTGTTAAATTGCTGGCACGTGCAGGGCCAGATGGAGGGGGTAATTACCCTCCCTGAGGGGTATATAAGGAAGGATCTTGCACTATAGGGGGCAATCATTTTAAAAGT
>VKOC01032562.1:0-14419 GCA_009364415.1 Spea multiplicata | reverse complement strand
GTGTGTGTGTATGGTGCTGGAGTCAGTGTGTGCGTATGTATAGTGCTGGAGTCAGTGTGTGTGTATGGTGCTGGAGTCAGTGTGTGTGTGTGTGGTGCTGGCGTCAGTGTGTGAGTGTCTGTGTATATATACTGTAGTATCAGCGTGTATGTGTGTATATGTATAGTGCCAGAGACAGCATGTCTACTGTATTGTAGTGCCAGATTCAGGGTGTATGTGCCCATAGTGTTAGAGTGTGTAATATTATATACGTATGGTGTTAGTTTTGTGTGCGAGTGTGGTGCTATATGGGGTTGTTTTTGTTACAGTATGGCATTAGCATGAGTGTGTATGCCAGCATATAGTGTTAGAGTGTGTCTATGGTGTTAGTGTGTGTGGTTGGTATAAGCATGTGTGTGCATGAGTGTAAGGTGTTTGTGAGAATAATATGTAAGCATTTGTTACTGTTACAGTGTTTGTGAGAATAATACGTTAGCATTTGTTACTCTATGGTGTTAGAGTGTGTAATTGTTTGTTAATGCATGTTAATTCTTTTGGACAGAGTTGCTTCCACTTGAATCTGTGACACCCACTTTGCGGATATAATGCTTGGTTAACCAGTGGAACATATGTTTGAAACAGAAGACGGCTCCAAGGACCACCACCAAGGAATGATTTTATTAAAGCTATCAAAATTGCTCAGTCCAACGTTTAGATGACTATAAGGAAGGAGATTCTTCACATCATTCTGGACTCTAATGAGCCTATAGAATTTGTGGAGAGCCTAGTTGTAAAGCAAGTTGAATATGCCAAAGATGGCTTCCTGCTTATGCACTTGATCTAACTACATGCATGCAAACCGGCTGCCCTTATGCTTTTACTGGAGCTCCATTAAAGTAGACTTTGTAAGATTTTCTGATAGGACACTTCATGTCACCTTTTACATATTAATTAAGCTTGCTGTTATCTCAGCTAATTATGCCATACCTTTTCAATACATGTGGGAGAAAGCCTTAGTCTAGGCTTCAACCTCCAACATGCACACTGGATCATATGCCCTAAAGGGGTCATCTTTCTGTATGTACATACGGGGACAAATAGTGCATTGATCTTTCCACACATATTTTAGAAACGTTACTTTACATTGCCACATAATCAACAATTTGCAGTTTAGTCAGCATAAGTTTCTAAAACTACAGAGCCTAGCTAAAAAGCAAACATGGTCCAGGATAAGGACCAAGAATGTTGCGATCTAGAGGTCCATAACATAACTATAATGGAGCGGCGTCCATCAGAAAACTCTAGACATAGCTGTGTGTAACCTTAAAGTAAATGCTGTATTCAAGTTCACCGTCCAAAGTCTGCTAACCAGCTTATAAGACAACTCAACACTGGCAGGCTTTTTAAGAATGGCACCAACATGCATCCCTCCTTCTAAATCTACAGTTTTTAATAGGTCATTCATCCTTGTTGACCTTACCCGCTCAATACTGTATCTAGAAATTGGAGTGCACTAGAGTGTCCGAAAGCTGAAAAGAAACTATATAACAATACGTTGCAGAAGCATGTAGCACACCTCGCCAAGCACAAACCACCATGTCAGTAATGATTAATACAATGATTTTCAAAAATATATCACTATTCAAGATGATGCAGGAAGCTGGTAGTTAAAAAACCCTCACATCAATATTCTAGCACAGAACAAGTTTGCATTTCTACATGTTTTACGGCTCAGAAAACCGCACCTCCCCAATTTATGAAAACGCGGCACTAAAGTACTATGTGTCTTTGGCTCAGTGGAAGATGAACTCAAAACAGAAGACGTGCATATGGATACATTTTTGGTTCGCCATAGAAATCAAGGCTAATACTGAAATGTGCACAATACTAATAAATTAGGATATTTACACTAAAACATTTAAAGATTATATAATATTTAATATCCCTTTATTATTAAATATTATATATGTATTAACCCTATAAAAGAAATTTGGAGCGTCAATGAGTAAAAACAGGCCCAAGGGCACTAACTGTGCCTGTTCTTTTACTTGGCCAGAATTAGTTATCTCTCTGATCACTCTCTTTCTTCTTGCGTTGGTCACATCAGTCTTCTGTATGTCAGCCTGGAACAAATTCTCTTTTCCTTTCAATCTGTCAATCCCCTGGTATACCTGCTGGGCAGGCCAGGAACATCTAGTGGAATCACAAAAGCTACACCTAACAACGTAAGGGCCAACCAAGTCTATAGCAAGACACCCAAGAGATCTGGGCCAATTAACCGTAGCTCTAGGACCATAGCTATGTCAGGGTACTGGAGAAAAAAAAATTAATTTCTCCAAACAATTGAACATTCAAGCTCCTTAAACAAGGGGAATCTAAAGGACAGGCCGAGAGGAACGTATATGTCCTTTAAACTGGGATGCAATGGTATTGTGGTGCATTAACCGGGGCCGTGTCATAGGGCCTGATGGGTGAACCTTCTGCATCTATGCCTAAAGCACATCATATAAAAACACCCAGCATGCAGCCCAGTGATTATTTGAATCCAGCCAGACATTATTTCTTTTCCTCGTGCTTCCATCGTCACATACCCCGGGGATGCTTCAAATCCCAACACAACCTGGGACTTCTTTAAACTCACGTTGCCGTCGCAAGGCACCAAAGGGAATCGGTAATATGGCGAGGGATCACGCGCTAAATTATGTGATATTTCATTCACGAAAACTCCTGGCAATTATAGATTATAGTAATTATTTTGTTATATGCTTCAGAATAAGTTGTACACATATGCCAAGAGTCTAAAATCTAAACCAGCATTCCTTTTTTGGCATTTGGCAACGAAAAGGTTAAATCCTGCCACGCGATACTTTACCCAGGTACAATTCTAGAAAGGTTTTTTTATCAGGCAAAATGATTGCATAACGTGACAATGTATTAATAAGATCAGTGCTTTTCTCAAACCCTCCTCACCAAGAAGTGCACTTATTTAGATAACTGGATAACTTATATCCGGAAGCAAAAAGTGAAAATGCTTTAAATGGCCAAACCCATTACACAAAACCTACATTGGACATCTTTTACCTAGAGCATACGGGAGATTATTCCCCTTATGCATGAATGGGACTTCACATCCTGTTTCTAATAACACAGTAATAACTATAGAATAATTATGTCATCCCCGTGACGTAATTACGGACGTCTCCGCACACCCCTAAACTTACGGCTCCATTGCGCGCACCCGAAGTATTCGTGTCCCCTAAAAACGAGTTGATTTTGGACCTGCCACCTCACTGGGGCTGGTACAGCCACTACTCAATGGATCCACCCACTTCCGCATATGTCATGGACACGCCCTCTCAGCGCAAACTCCTAATACCAATATACGAAGTGATTCTCTCCCGTGTAATGTCCGAGCGAGGAATAGAGAGATCGTCACGTGACAATGCCGGCAATTGCCGCCATCTTTGATTCTGGAAGAGAAAGAATCGTTATTGTATTTTCCCGAGGATAAATGTTGCATCAATTATTATTTCAGGTTCTTCTGTTATGCGGTTTATAATCGTTTAATTAATTTTACAATTTTATGCCAGCTGTTAATGCAAACACTCCTGTCATATACGAGTAGATGAAAGCTAACAGACCGCCATACAGGAGATGGGCAGCAGTGCAGAGAAAGCTGATGGGATTTTAATTGTATATGCAGCGGAGATTATTATTATATATATATATATATATAATAATAATATATATATATAGTGTGTGTATATATATATATATATATAGTGTGTATATATATATATATAGTGTATATATATAATCACACAGTATATTTAATATATATAGCTATTACTGATGCCCACCACCATTCCTACCTAAGCGTAAATCTGCATAGACTGAATTGGCTTAAGAGAGAGTGTGTGTGTGTATATATATATATATATATATATAGAGTCTTGGTTGCGTTCTACAAGTGTAGGCTCCGAGTATATTAATAAAGTTATAAGAAGATTGTGCTATAGTTCCGTGAGGTAGAGTATCCGGAGATCAGGGTGGGCCATACCAATATTGGTTAAAGCTACTTTTTAAAGACCAGGCCAAGATTTTAAAGAGGCCAAGCTTCTGCAATCAAGGCCAGTCTGGTCAAGTTCATCCTATAATAATTCTGTTTGGCTTTGGCTTTTCGGACATTGTTTTACATTGATAAATGGGTAAGCAACCCAATAATACATGGGGTTTATGTGTAAGGGCTTACAAAAAGTGGGTTCTTACTTGGGTCTCTGAACAATCAGCAGGACTCATTCCCAGGGAATAGAGCCTTGCGTTGGGAGGGTGACTGACGGACATTCCGTAGGGTAGCTACTTTAATCATGACGTTCCAGGCCATCATGAAAGCATTTCTGTTATGTTTTCATCACAACCTGGAATGTCAGGACGGTTTTCAAGAGTTAAAGTTCCTGATCAACCCTCTAAACAGCATCTGTGCAACTAGTAAGTTTATTGTAGGCACAGTATCATACAAAGAAATGTTTCAAGTTCCAATATGATATTCTTCTACATGCATTAAGGGAGAGTAATCCAATGGGTTTTTTCCAAATTGGAGAGACCTCAGTGCATAAAGTCCCTGGGTTCCTTCTCACCATAAGAAAGACTAATCTTACCTTGGTGCATCTAAGCACCAAGCCTGACTTGTTACTCCTGAGGTTACTACGCATAGCAAACATTTCCAAGATTTATATTGCTAAATATAAATATCTTTGTCTAAAAGTTCATTTTTCTGGTCTGCTCGCAAAACAAAAGCTATGTATGGTATATCGGTTGTCATATGTTCTAGCATTAAGCCTAGACATCTACTGGACAAATACCATGACTCCTTATAATGTAGCCTTATGGTCTTAATCACTAGACCCTGCCTAAAAAGAGTCTATGACCGAAGAATTTACCTGGACAAGCAGGACTTCTACATTGTCATAAAGAATCAGCTCAGTGTGGTGTTAAAGCAGGCAGTCGCCCAAAATGCAGCCTCTTGATTTTGCTTATAAAAAGACATTTATTGGATGAAACACAAAGAAAACCTTCTCCAGTCCTAAACTACATTACAGCACTGTAAAGAAAATTATGTTTTCCCCTTTAACAGTCCATAACAATTCTGTAATCACTGTTGGCAACAATACATTACCATTATTTGGCAGTCCATAAGGATACAATATACCACTACCAACCTGTGCTCCAGACATTGGAGAAGAAGCAGAACACGCCGTGTAACTCTCTTTGCCGATTTGCCCTGGTTTAACAGCTACAGCAATTCTCCAGAATGCAGATATTTTTTATTTAAAACTGAGCACCTTATTTTTCCTTCCTTAAAGGCTTGCGGAAATCTAAACCTCACTTTCCAAATGTGTCCCCCTCTTTATGAATACCTTCTCTTGAACAAACAGGGAACGTGTAATAGAAGGCAAGCATAAAATCACATTAAATCTTTATTCTAGGCTGTGAGTATATGGGTACATCTGATTAACTTGCCATGTTTTCATTCATTTCTACCATATTGCTCTCCATTTTTATACACAGAAGCTGTTTACACTGAGAATACAAAAGGCCTATTGATTTCATTTTGCTAGCAAACAAATATGACAGTCCTGGTTACAATCAGATGGTGCAAACCATAAAATGTGTAACATTACCTGTAAAATCGATCATCCTTGTAGGGCGTCAGATCCTCCTTCAGTTCTCTGTAAGCATCACTGAGCTTCTTGCAGAAGTCCTTAAAATCATTACACAGGGAGCTTTCAAATGCTGCATAATCAGGATCCATTGTATTGAGTTTCACCTCCCATGTATCATCTTACAAGAACAGCGAAAAGGCAAATGTGATCTCTGCTACGTGTGTCATCCATTCATTTACTATCATTCCATCATTTCCTAGCTGCTGCTTGTTCCTTATTTTGCCAGTGCCACTGCTTGATGAAATTAGGTCCAGCCAGCTGCTTTCTCTCTGTGCAGGGAGGAGCAGACCACCCACACACCATCAGTGCTGCCATCTATCTATTGTTGGTTAAGGCACTCTACTGTAGCAAAGCAGCAATATCTTCTTGTACTTAGGTGTTAATGATAACAGAGAAGCCATGCTCAGGTCACAATTCTATAATAATAATAATAGACGCATAATAATAATAGACTCAATAGACAATAGTCCTGCAGCAGAAGTAAAAACAAAGCTAATCGCTAATCTGCAAATGTAGCTGTTCTGAAAACTTACAAAAAAATAATTGCCTTTGGCACTCAAAGTAGATTGCAGCCAGTCCAAGTTAAAAAAAAAACAAAAAAAAAAAAAAACTGGCCACAGTTTCAGATAATTTTCCAGCCACATTATTTGTGCACATTTCAGTTAAAATGACACTACAGCCAACATATGTACTTTAATGCATATGATAGCTGAGAGGAATCCTCCCAGGTGCATTTGCCCCCTTGCCTGCCTCCCAGGCGTCTCCTTGCATGTGATATACTTACAGCCACTTCTATTCAGACAACTGTACGCATACAGTTAAAAGTGCACCCATTTACTTCAAGCACCCAGTCAGTGGCAACAGGCCCGGACTGGGTATCTAACACACCAGGCAAATCCCTCGTGGGCCGCTGGTTGTCCGCATTCCATACTCACCCAATTTACCACTTCAGAGTGTGCAGCCACAGGTTGGATATGCCAGGCCACACGTTACGTGAGCATGAGGGGCTCTATAGCCACGTTGCAACTAGCTAAGAACATTCTAGCCACCATTTGTAGGTTCTAGGTGAGAACAAGTGTTTTAGCCAATAGAAACAAGCCGCATGGAAAACTTGTAGTAAAAAAAGCCAAGCCAAAATATAAACAGGACCAACAACTGGGAAAGAGAAGGAAGCCTACCTGTAAACTGTAGCCAAGTTCAAATGTAATAACTTCCATGAACTAGCACACTGCAAGACTCAGAAATACCACTTGCTTAAATGAGCACCAATTACGGTAATTACCTTTGTGGCTACTTAAATGAATCCTGGTGGCAGCTAAAAACATTATGCCATTTATGTCGCTTATGCAAGCAGGAATGGAACCGCTATAGAACAGAGCACCTTGGCTGGCAACAGGACAACATAGTCAGGGCATACAAAGAGAGCATCAAAGTCAGGGAAAGTCAGGTCAGGGCAATAGAGTGCAGGGAAGCCATGTGAGGATACCAAAAAGCAGTGAGGAGTCAGGATACTGGAGAGCAGTGAGATCAAGGCATGTCAGGGACACCGAGTGTAAACAATGTCAAAAAGCAGAAAATAACCACAAAAATGTATCATCCAAGGGATCTATGGGGTTAATATAGGCTGCAAGGTATAGACTGACGCTGTCCACCATTTTTAGTGGAGAAAGGGGCAGGGGCTTCTTCTCTAGCAGCCAGAAAGGGAGCAGGAAGGATGCAGACACCGGTTTCAGGATTTCAGGCAAGTTCTGACGGGTTGTGGTTTAAGCTCTCTCACCAAGATATTCATTATGAAGGGCTAAACTGGCAGGTTTTTCCAACAAGAAGACCTGATCTGACCCTGCATAATGCATGATTCAGTGGCTGAGCAGAGTTAAGAGAAATCTCACTGATGCAATTATTTATTTTAGAAGGTCATTCAGGACCCTGCTCCCATGACCCAGAGGATTCAGGTGTCGACTGATGCTTCTCTCGGAGTCTCCAGGCGAATCCTGGAAAGTTCCCAGAAATGTTAATATGTCTTGAAAAACAAAATATCAATACAATTTCATGCTGTAACAATGTTTCAGTCTCTGCATGGTACTAGATATTCATATGACAAAAACACCATGTATTGCCATGGTGATGGAGGTCTTTTGGTTTCATGGTCACTGGTAGGGTGAGAGCTTTCTTTTCCTTTTGAGGGATTATTTATATATATACTGTGATGTATTTGGAAGGTGGTTTTCTTTATCAAAGTTATGTGCGAAGACTGAACCATTGATAATATGAACCATTGATAATATTAACATTTTGCTTCCCGCCTTAGAAACATCACTTGAGTGATCTTTCTTTTGATTACTATGTAAAATATACCTAAAGGATGTACCCAGATATATAATGTACCCCATGGGGGTTTTTCTGTTTGTACCAACAAGGATATTAACTATCTTTGCTATGTTGAAGTTTTATGGGATTCCCTCTCTAAGAAAGATTGTATCGTCATTAAGCGGTGGTGGAATTGTTGTGCAACATCATTCCATATCCAGTTTTAAACGATGGAAGACTTTGCAACAAACTCCAAACTGGATGCATTGGAAGTTTGGAGTTTGCTTTGAAGAATTGCCACAGACCATTACTATTAGAAAAAAGTATTTTGTGCAAATTGTGTAAATCTGATATGGACTTGGATCTCCATGGCTTATTTTTATCTGATATTTTTTAGACAAAATTAATTCTGTGGGGTTTTTTGTAGACTTCATATATACCTCTCAGAACCGAACCTACTTATGAACATTAAGACAATGTATCATCTCTGGGGGCTAGCAGATAAAGTAAATTAATCAGTATATTAATGTGTGTGATAGCATGGATGTTTGGGTAGGTGGATGTTAAGGCAGGTGATCTGGTGCAAAAATGGCACAGGCAGGTGGTTTAGGGGCACTGATGGCACAGGCAGACAGTTTAGGGACAAAAATGGCAAAGTCCTATGGGTCTAATCTGGGTGCTAGGTAGGTCCTGTGGATGCAATCTGGGTGCTTTCTGGGGTTTGTGACCTGCATAGGCTTTGCTAGATTGTTCCTTGCCCCCTTTTGCCTCCCCACCCAATTTGGAACTCCCAGCTTCGGGACCAGTTGGCACACTGCTGTTTAAATGCATGTGCACACTGGGCAGTTGCCCAGGGGCCCCACGTTGTGGAGGCCACGTGGTGAGTGATCAATGTGATTCACCCCTAATATTGTAGGGTATCTATAGGGGAGGGGCCGAGTAAAAGCAGTGTGTGGGGGCAGTATAAATAAAATGACCTCTGTAAAAAAAAAAATAGGGGGGGGGGCAATTTTCCATTTTTGCCTTGGGTGCAAAAGAGCCCACGATGGCTCTGCTCATAAATCCTGTCGCTCTGTACTTATTTGTAAAATATTAAGAAAAGCTTTTGAGAGTTTTCCCTTTCTTTTTCAGTTCTGAAGCAATACCCGAGGAACAGAAGAAAACATTTGAAACCTTGTCCTTTAAGTAATATATATATATTTTTTTTATTTATAAACATGAAAATACATTTAAAACATACAGACATATAAACATGAATAAACATAAGAATAAAAATTTACTGTATTCTATTTATAATATTTCTTATCCGTAGTCCTGTTGTTGTTTTGCATTGACTTTTTACATATGTCATACTAATATATACAATAACATAACTACGCATAACAATACATAACATAACAATAACATACGGACATAATATAGTCATACGAACACTACATTGCATTTGTTATATTATTATATTATGTTTGTTATAACCCGAATTATCTTTAATTTACCCTTACACCTTCCTTTAATAAATTGTATTCTAAATGGGTAAGTAATATACATTTATGTAACAAGTTATATAGTTAAAGAATTGTCATTCATCCTTTCGTTCATCAAATATACGGCTTTCTTTTTAATTTAACAGGTATCATACATGTGTATTAAGCTATTAAACTTAATTATTAACTTATTCAATGGATCTTTCCATGGGTTGTCCAAGGATTCCATCTCTCTAGATATTTTGTCCTTTTCCCGATACTCATATAGTAGCCCTCTTCCATTTTACACTGAAATTGTATTTGTGCATTTATCTCTTCCCAAGATATTTTTCCTGTTTTTTTTTTTCCAGTTTCTTGCTATAACCAATTTACTAGCTAATGCTAGCTGAACTATTAACATTTTATGCTTTTTTTGTAGTTTATGTAATCCAATATGAAATAAAAATATTTGAGGAGATGGAGTGATTTTAAGATTTAATATCTCCTTAATTACTTCAAACATTTTCCCACATCTCCAACAAACTCTGGAGGTATTTTTATCAAATTTTGAAATTGAGACTGGAGTCCTATACCATCTATGTACTATTTTGTAATGTAACTCGTGCTCGTGTGAGTATTTCTTGATTTCATTGTATGCTTGCAACCAATCTGCATTTGAGTATGATTGTCCAATATCGTTTTCCCACTTAACTTTATTTGGTAGCGACTCATCTGTTTTTAAATTTTCTCTCAATAACTTTACTTTACGACTTAAGCTCGATTTGTGGTGTTTGTTAAGAAAATCTTCGAATTGCATAGATCGTGTGATGTAATTGTAAAATTCATTTTTTGGTATTTCCCATTTCTCTTTCAAAAGGGCCCAAGGTAAAAGAGCTTCTAATTTGTACAGATCTGATATATGTTTTATATTTAGTTGTCTCCAACTATTTAGATTTAAATCACTTATACAATTTGTTAGTGCTTCAATTGGAGCGGAGTGTAAGACTCCTTTCTAGATTTTCATATTTTTTTTTTTACATTTGTCTAAAGTTATTATTAAATCTTTAGTTACTGCATTATCAGTTTTAATATTCTTGATTAAATCTTGATTTATCCAAACTATATGAAATGATTGTGGAAGATTTATATTTTCCATTTCAATATTATACCATGCTGTACTATCATTTATAGGTCTATCCCATAAAAGAAAGTGAGTAAACATGCATATTTTGTGTAACTCTTTAATATTAGGTAAAGATAATCCTTCCATTTGTGTACTTCTCACTAATCTTGTATAGGAAATTTGAATTTCTTAATCAACTTTTGGATTTGGGAGAGAATAGAGTAGGGGACTCTTAATTGCATTTAGTCTCCCTAACCAGGAAATTTCCAGTCCTTTCCAATCTTGTAATTTCTTCCTCATTTTATTGATTAACATATGACAGTTGTCTCTAACTAGTTCTTTAATATTATATTTTATTTGCATACCCAGGTAGTCGAGGGAACTATTGCTCCAACTCACATTTATGTATGATCTCAAGTTTCTTCTTTGTTCTTCCGTTTGATGGATTGAGACGATCTGAGTTTTATTAATGTTTAATTTATAGTTTGAGTGGTTGCTATATTCGTTAATTGCTTCTAAGACGTATTTTTATTGACTTTTCTGGTTGTGGAAGTATCAAGATTATATCGTCTGCGAAAAGTGCTATTTTATATTCTTTATATCTTGATTTGATTCCTACTATTTTAGATGAGTTCCTTATCGCTTGAGCTAAAAGTTTGATTGTTAAAACGAGTAGTGGAGCTAGAGGACATCCTTGTCTTGTTCCGTTGCTAATTTTGAAAGCTTTTGAGGTAAACATAGGTCCAGTTATTCATGCCGAGGTATCTTTGTATAATGCTAATACATAATTTCTAAATTGTCCCACAATACCAAAAACTTCCAACATTTCTGCTAGAAATAACCAATCCACCCGGTCAAATGCTTTTTCTGCATCTAGTGCATAGAATTTTTGTTAGACAGATCTCTAAGGTTTATTATTTTACGAGTATTATCTATTAATGATCTGTCATTTATAAATCCTGTTTGATCTGGGTGGATAATCTCAGGGAGATATGTCTTAAGTCTTTCAGCTAGAATCTTTGAATAAATCTTGTCTATATTTATCAGTGAAATTGGTCTATAGTTAGAAACAAAAGTCGGGTCTTTATTGGGTTTTGGTATTGGACATATTGCTGCTTGAAGCATTTCATCCTTTAAGTATTATGTTAGTCCAATAAAAAAGGTATCATTGCATACTGCAATACCTAGTATTTTGGCACCTTATTTATATATATATATTTATTTAGTTTTTTTCAGTTGCATGATTTAGTGGTGGAACTAATTAGTGCCCCATCAGTTTTTCCTGTGGTATCTTATGTCCCCCCTATATATTGTTTCTAGAGTCAGCACTGGCGACCTGTGTCTCCAATTTAGGGTTTTGTACCTTTAATGCTGTGTTTACATGTGGTATTTATTTGATCTATAACTGAACTACAGGAGGAGATAGAGCCATGGTACTGTGAAGGAGGGGACTCTGGGGTTGATTACGGGGGAGGGGGCAACATGGAGGTGTCCAGCACTCGCTGCTTGAACACCTAAAGCCAGAGCTGAACATGACTCGCACTCAGTTTAAGGTCACTTGGTGGAACCACGCAATTCATTTGCTACGCAATTTGCATAGAATTGTGCTCCTCCCCTGCGCATGTGGCATGATGACATCTCATGGGAAGTCACATTAGGGCCAGAAGGGGTGAAGGCCGCAGTCTCGTCCCAATCTGCAGAGTCAGTATGGCAAGTACTTGGTATAGCACTTGCTAATAAACTATTATTGGCCTTTGGTTTACAATGTATCAATAAAGATACAAAAAATGACATTAGTAAGTTTCAAACCAATTTGAATTTAAGATGTTAGTTAATTAGAAAAACATCATCTGTGTATAATAATAATTAGTATGCCTAGGGACACATCAAGGCATTCAATCCGGTCCTAAGATGTCTTCTGATGGCCACCTCTTTGAAGACATGACGTGTCACTGAAGGGTCACACAGAATAGTTCCTTGTGACAGGGAGAAGTCAGTCACATAGGAGAAAAGCAGTCGGAGCAGCATTCTGCAGAGGAAGGAAGTCAGTAAAAAAAAAATAAGTAGTTACAAAAAATAGTTGGGGTGATCGATGTATCTCAAGAGAGACAGTGAATGAGTGCCAGCAAAGTAAAGTTCATAAACCTGATTTTGTCCTCACAAATGACTCCTTTAGAAAGTGCCGATGTAAGTAAAGTAAATAAAATCATTGATAGGGTCCTGTGTGAAAAGTAAATAGTCCTTTGGATCTGAAACATGTTCCATAAACAATATGTGGATATGTGTATTAAGAATCGTGATATTACCCTCTTTATCTGAGGGTTAATTTTTATCTATATTCTTACCAAGTTTATCTAATGCCAATTTCTGTGATGTTGAAATATTGTGGTTCCAGTTTAAATCTTTTCTCAAGATCATCAGTCACTAATTTAATGAATATGTCAATACCAGAAACATCTGAAATAAGGGGTGTAAACTGGCTTTTTGCCTTTTGTCAATGGATCATCATCTGATATTTGGTCATCAAACAAAGACATAAGGTTATGTAGACACGTAGGATCCCTAGTTGCAAGGCTTCGAGTCTTGGCTTCTTTAAGATCCTTACATCTGAACTGAGCATACAATGATAATTTCCACGCAAATGTATATCATTATTATTATTATTATTTTGCATTATTTGCTATTTTTTTTTAATACAATAACTTATTATCTACACTATTTAATTACACACGATTAAGTCATGATTATTTAGTGCATATAGTTATTTTGCACACAATTGCATATTATATTTTAATGTATGCATATCACAACTATGACATGATTATCTCCTGCATGTAGTCATTTTGTACATACATATGACACATTTTATACATTATTATTATTTGACTATTTCCCTCATTTATTTTTTTTTATGTATTTTTCCATATTCATTTTTTTGGCCCATACAATTTTTTTCATAATGGCATGTGTAATACATTGGTTACTTTATTTTTATTTAGACATTATTACTTGCATTTATTTAATGTTCGTTTGTGTTATCATACTTCCTTTTAGTTTGCTGTTTTTAGTAACATTTCTTTATAATATATTATTTGTATCATGATTGGCACTATATGAATATTCATTTAGTTAGTAATTTTGACTGTATTAGATCACTTGCTGTGAACCTTTTTACTTTGTAATTCATTTAGAGTTCAGGAGATAGTTATTACTATTATTATTATCTTTTATGTATATAGCGCCAACAATTTACGAAGCACTTCGTACGATACATATATACAAGGGGTATTTTTATTAAAAAAAAGGGGTATTTATATAGACTAGAATTGACAGACTTATTGGATCCTTGGGTTGAACCTCTCTATTGCTGATGGGTTGGCCTCTTCCTCGTTGCACGCTCACAAGAGTAGACTTCGTCTCCAGAAGAGAGACACCTCTTTGTTAGTGATTGGAGCTCAAGCAGGACAAGCCCACCTAATAATAATTGGTCCACAGTTTCTTTACTTCTACAAAGCCTTTGACCAATTCGATTCAATCTCTTCCCACTGATATTGGGGCATTTTCGCTTCTAGTTACAGTATATGCTTCAGCTGTATCCAGCGATATGGGCAGATTAGATTTTCTTTTAGTTATGGCAGCAACCTTTGTGTCAGGGCTCGGGTAAGTAGGAGCCCAGTTGCCGAGGATATCAGAGGCTTAGTTTGTACCCCACTACGCATTATTAACAGAAGAAAGGTAAAGACAGGCAAAATGAAACACAGTAGGCTGAACTTTAATATGAGATTGTCTGTATTAACCCCTTCAGGACCGGGAAGTACCTGGTA
>VKOC01032557.1:0-10237 GCA_009364415.1 Spea multiplicata | reverse complement strand
CTTTTTTACCTGGCGCCTAGATTCACAACAAATTTGTCAAGCCCTGGCTTCTGCTATTCTTGCAGATTACATCTGGGCTTAGTGTTTATGCGAGGACTGGGTTATTTTCAAGTCAGAACAACTGAAGTATGCCTTTACAGTGTTCCTCTACCAGGTTAATGGATAGTACAACTTCCCCGGCAGCGGTTAACGGCACTGATACAAAATCCAAAGTACATATGAAGTCCTAAAATGGAGTTAGAAAGGGTCAAAAGTCAGAGATGGCGGAACAGGTTCATATACTATAAAACGGGCAAATTGTGAGAGATCAGCCGTTGGAAGCATAACTTGACAGTATAGTAAAAGAGATTGACAAATTGGAAGCATTTGGTTGCTGGCTCTAGAGCACCAGAACAACACTCCGTAGATGCCAGTGTACACTTTGTATGCATTCTGCATTATGTGACAGATTAGTGTGGATACAGGGCGTTTTGCATTGCTGATTGTTGTAATTGGAGTTGGCTGGTAATAGACGAAATCCTGACATGACACTAGATACAAAACTAACTGGCAGCAGGCTGAGAACTTCAGTTCAACAATTGTATCTGTTTTAACAATTATATGTAAAGCATTAGGAATGTATACTAATTTTCTTAATTTGGGATTATTAAGGGAATTAACCTCTGCGTATTTTACATTATATTTAATCGTGTTCTTATTGACTCTTTTTAAGGCTACTTAAATATATTTAAAATGTGCACATTTTTTTAACAGGTATAAGTTTGGTGACCAAATACATCTCCAAAGGTTGGAAGGAAATTCATGAGACTTACAAAGATAAGGAATTGTCCCCAGAGACAGAGAAGGTATTTAAGTACCTGGAGGCCATTGAGAGGGTAAAGCATACAAAAGATGAATTAGAGGTCATTCATATAATAGAAGAATATCATTTAGTAAGAGAGCACCTTCTTACTTGGCACTTGAAATCTAAAGAGGTGAGTGTGTTCTAAAGTCTGTTTTTGTTTTTGTTTTTTTAACAAAAGATGGTCTACTTCTCCAAAAAGTCTCACCAAACATAAATACATATCAATACTTTTGTACATGTAGATGTGATTTGTATGCTACTTGTTGTGTTCCTTTATTGCTCTTTAAATGTCCCAAAAGGAACATACGTGGGAATCCGAAGGACATTCATATATGATGATAATGGTACGCAAAAAAACTCCAGTTTTTTGGAAAGAAATGATAATTTAGAACAATTAAAGAATATATGTACATAGAAGTAGTAATCCATTAATGAGTATAACATATATCATTTATATTGATAACCTACTTTTGGAAAATATACTGTTCTACAAATAATGAAATGTAGTTTTCTGAAGACCTCCTAACATCAGCCTTTAGTTGGCCACTTTTTACTGCCAAGAGGCTTCTGTAACGGAGCTGGCTAGTCCGACCAACTGCCTCCGCTGTCTTGTGCTCCCTTAGCCTGGGACAACACACTTTCCCCGGTTCCCCAGTCACTAGCCGAGACTCAATGTAGGGTAAAACCAAACGAAGAATCATTTTATTTCTCACGCAGGGCTGGATATATCCAGCAAAATACACATTTACATAAAACAAGATATTGGGACACAAACCACCCCCTTAATCTGCCTCCCAGAGACAACAGGGGCAGTAACGGGATTAACAATACAATAGGTGGGGGAGACTGATTTATACATTAGACTAAAACAATGGTGGTCACTCCCTGGTGGCAGATCCTGGCTGTCTGCTGGAGATAATCCCCTCAGCCAGCGATGAGATGATACTGATGGGGGTAGCCACAGAAGTCTTTACAAACCGTGTCAAACCCATAGTCAATAGGGAGGAGGCTGGCAGTCAGGCCTCTCCAGTGGCCCCAGTGATGGAGGCTTCTGTCACAGCTTCCATCCCCGAATCTGCTGTCTTAGTCCAGAACACAGTGCTGGTTACATCTAGTTAGAAATCTATCTGAAGGAAAAAGGTAACAAAATGTCACAAATGTATGGAATTCCTACTTTTTGGTTAGATAACAACAATAATATAAGTGCTGTACAAATTATTTTGTACATTACCTTTTTATGTATAGTATGCCGTAGTACTCTCCATAGGGCAGTGTTAACCCTAACATTTAAATTGACAAGATACAAAACTGAATATAAGATTAACACAGACTGAGGCATACTGGTATTGAAGCTATTGTCGGGTTTAGGGTGAGAATGCAGGATATGCAGGATACACAACACAGCGATGTTCGAAATCAAAAGCCGAAGGGTCAGAATTGGAGACAGAAGCCTAGTCATATAACAATAGCCAGAATCAGGATTGAAGACAGCAGCGTAGTCGTATAACAATAGCCAAAAAGACAGCAGCGTAAACGTTTAATAGATAGCCAAGGGTCAATAACAGGTAGAACAGCAAAGTATAGCTCTGTAGGGCACAATAATTGAGCGTTTTTAAGTCCACCGCAAGAGGTCGTCCCGCCCCTGTGCGTGGCGTCGTTGGCGCGCATTCCTCGCCTTCTCCATTCAGGAATGAATAAGCAGAGTGGGGGGCACATGCGCTCTCTGGGTTTGTTGCAAGAGCAGGCATCGTAGCAGGAGCGGAGATGGCGGTTTAAGTGGCGGCGTGGGAACTGGTACCAGCGCAGCCACAGCAGATGAAAAACAATTGGATAAAATACAAAAAGGACTGGAGAGCGGGGTGAGTGGTAAATAGTAGGGACGTGCAATAATTCAGTTTAACATCAGGATTTTGTTAATGAGTGAATATAAGTGTCAGGGTCCCGGTTCACACACCTTACCGGGATGCCCGCTCGTCTGGCGTTTCCTCCTCCACGCGCGGCACGCCGTCTACTAGACGTACGCACGCCCCTCCAATGAACTGTATGCGTTCCCTGTCAAAGACGGCGTGGAACGCGCCTTACTGACATCACGCACGTAGACGTGGCGTCCACTAGCGGGCTATTTAAAAACTGAGAACTGAGATTCATTCAGTGCTCAGTTATTGTGCCGTTTGGACCTTAGTGCCTTACCTCCTATGTGTACCAGACCCGGCTATCATTAATTGTGTTGCTGCTCCCCGTTTACCAGACTTGGCTATCCTTAATCGTTTTGCCGCTCTGTGTACCAGGTGTCATGTACCTATACCCGAAACTTGAAAAAGCCACAACTTCACCCTGAGTGATACCGAATGGGAAGGCCCAAAGGGAACACCAAGGGCAGAAGAGATATTACGCAGCCAGAAGGCAGGATATAGGCAATAAATATAGGCAGTCTCTGATGAGTAGATGGCTGTAGCGTAGACAGTGAAGGTAGCACCGGAGCTGTAAAACTTAGTGTAGAAATCAAGCCAGGATTCAATACATGGAGGAGTAATCAGAGTAGGAGCTACTAGCAGCACGTCAGACACAAAGACCACACAAGGGTAAAGTGCAGCAGACCAGCAGGACTTTAAAATTTGGTGCTACACCCCCAGAACTGCACTGGAGATTGCCCAAGCAGAAACGCCCCCAGTCATCTCCCAGCCTGGCCGCACCCCCTCCTATGACTCACACGTAAGTTGCTTGGAGACTTGTGGCGAGAAGCAGCTACACTAGGTGTGCTGCTTTGCCGCAGATTCGAGGAACGGCGTCGGGACAAGACTTCTCCGGAGAGGTAAGTTGTGACACCAGACCAGGCTATCCTTATTCACGTTGCTGCTCTCTGTGTACCAGACCCGACTATCCTTTATCGTGACTTCTACCTGTATACCAGTCTCCGCCCTCCATGATATAAAACACCTTCCCTTTGGCCCCTTACAATAAGGCATGAGGGAGAGTGTAGAGTTGTGGCCGTGTAATGTTATGGTACCAAAAATGGGCTACTTAGTGGATTGTGGAACACTCGACAATTATAGGGATATCTGTAATTGGTACAGGGAAATAACTAGAACTTCAGTGTTAAGTATATTGAATATCAGATAATAGGATGCCATTCATGGTGCAATTTATAGACAGATGCTTTATGAGGTAAGTTAGAAGAGCATATAGGAAGAAAGAAATATGCAAATCTGTATAAAACAAATTAAAAAGTATAGTTGTACACTCATAGTAACATAGTAACATAGTTTGTAAGGTTGAAAAAAGACCATCAAGTTCAACCTATATACATATTGTGTCCCTACTGTGTTGATCCAGAGGAAGGCAAAAACCCTTATGAAGCAGATGCCAATTGCCCCATACCAGGGGGAAAATTCCTTCCCGACTCCAAATATGGCAATCAGAATAAATCCCTGGATCAACGTTCTGTCCCTATTAATCTAATATCCATAACTTGTAATATTATTGCTTTCAAGAAACACGTCCAGGCTCCTTTTAAACTCTTTGGCAGAGAGTTCCATAGTCTCACCGCTCTTACTGTAAAGAACCCCCGTCTGTGCTGGTGTAGAAACCTTCTTTCCTCCAGCCGTAGAGGATGTCCCCTTGTTATAGATACAGTCCTGGGTATAAATAGGTCCTGGGAGTGATCTCTGTACTGCCCCCTTATATATTTATACATAGTTATTAAGTCCCCCCTAAGCCGTCTTTTTTCCAAACTAAATAACCCTAATTCTCATAGTCTTTCTGGGTATTGTAGTCCTTCCATTCCCTTATTACTCTGGTTGCCCGTCTTTGAACCCTCTCCAGCTCCACTATATCTTTCTTGTACACTGGTGCCCAGTACTGTACACAGTATTCCATGTGTGGTCTGACTAGTGACTTGTACAGTGGTAGCCTGGATTCTTCTTCCCCATGTGCATAACCTTACATTTATCTGTGTTGAACCTCATCTGCCACATCCCAACCCAAGCCTCCAACCTATGCAGATCCATTTGTAATCGTGCACTGTCCTCTATTGTGTTAACCACGTTACAGAGCTTAGTATCGTCTGCAAAGATTGATACTTTACTATACAATCCCTCTACAAGGTCATTAATAAATATAATAAAAAGAATAGGACCCAAAACTGACCCCTGTGGTACCCCACTAGTAACAGTCACCCACTCAGAGTATGTACCATTAATAACCACCCTCTGTTTCCTATCACTGAGCCAGTTACTTACCCACATACACACATTCTCCCCCAGCCCAAGCATTCTCATTTTATGTACCAGCCTTTTATGTGGCACCGTATCGAATGCTTTGGAAAAATCAAGATATATGACATCCAGCGATTCACCCCGATCCAGTCTTGAGCTCACCTCCTCATAAAAGCTGATCAGGTTAGTTTGACAGGACTGATCCCTTGTAAACCCATGCTGATATTGAGCCATACCTTTATTTTCATTGAGATACTCCAAAATAGCATCTCTTAGGAAACCCTCAAACAGTTTACATACAACAGAAGTTAAACTAACAGGCCTATAATTCCCCAGGTCACTTTTTGTCCCCTTTTTGAATATTGGCACAACATTTGCTATGCGCCAGTCCTGGGGAACAGACCCTGTCACTATAGAGTCCTTGAATATTAGAAATAGGGGTCTGTATATTACATTACTTAACTCCCTTGGAACGCGGGGGTGAATGCCATCTGGACCTGGTGATTTGTCTATTTTGATTTTTTTTAGGCGGCACTGCACTTCTTCCTGGGTTAGACAGGCGACATGTACTGGGGCATTTATCTCATCCTGCTGTATATTACCTGGCATTTCATTTTCCTCTGTGAATACAGCAGAGAAGAATATATTTAATAGATTAGCTTTTTCCTGATCCCCGTCTATAACTTCTCCCTCATTACTTTTTAAGGGGCCAACGCTTTCATTTTTAACCTTTTTACTATTTATATAGTTAAAGAACATTTTGGGGTTTGTTTTACTCTCTTTGGCAATGAGTCTTTCTGTCTCCACTTTTGCTGCTTTTATCTGATTTTTACATATTTTATTTTTTCCCTGATGGCTTTTTAGTGCTTCCTCACTGCCTTCCTGTTTTAGTAGCTTAAATGACTTTTTTTTGCCATTTATTGCCCCTTTACATTTTTATTTATCCACATTGGTTTTCTCTTGTTCCTGACTCTTTTATTCCCATACGGTATGTACTTTTCACAGTGAGAATTTAAGATATTTTTAAAAATCTCCCATTTAGTGTCTGTGCTTTTGTTTTTGAGGACATTTTCCCAATTTACAGTGTTAAGGGCTTCTCTTGATCAAACTTTGCCTTCCTAAAGTTCATAGTTCTTGTGGCTCCTCTAAGAGTTCCCTTATTGAAGGACAAGTTATAACGTATTATATTGTGATCACTATTTCCTAGGTGCCCTCTGACCTGCACATTAGTTACTCTGTCAGGTCTGTTGGTTAATATTAAGTCCAGTAGAGCGCCCCCTCTGGTCGGGTCCTGTACCATTTGGGACAGATAATTATCTTTACTTATAGTCACAAACCGGTTTCCTTTATCAGATTCACAGGTCTCGGTTTCCCAGTTTATGTTGGCATAGTTAAAGTCCCCCATAATAACCACCTCATTGTGATTTGCTGCCTTGTTTATTTGCTTTAATAATTGATCACAAAGGAAGATGATAATATAGATCTTCAATAGAGTAACTGGATACTGTGGCTTCTTATTATTTTAGACAGCAACCAATGGCACAATGTACTGTAAATACAATTCTGGCGACTATCGAGCCATTCCAGCTCCCTAACTCACCCTTACCTTTGACTCCATTGACGCATAATAGGGACTTCCCTCCGCTTTTGCAGCTTTACTAACTGGAAGGTGCTACAAGGCTTCAGCATGTGTTGGCAGGTAGCCCACTACAACCTGTCTTCCTTTCCTCAATTAGAACACAATAAAGACAGAAGGATCATAACCAATCAATAAAAAAGATATAACAGAACATAGTTGAATGCAGCCTCTCCTTCCTCTTTCGGAAGCACACGAACCATGAAATGCGGAGGTGAACTGTCTAATGGATATCGAACGGTCCAACAGCCGTAAACTAGGAAGGTAGCCGATGAAGCGAATCCCAAAGGGCGTTAAACTGGAAGAAAAAAGAGAGATACACAACAGCAAACTGCAAGTAGTCGATGAAGAAAAATATAGTCCGAGTCACAATTATCTCACAAAGTAGACCCTCATAGTTAATACGTAAAAAGTATGTAGTGAGAGAGGAAACACATAATAAAGGGAAGGGCGGAAGGGAAGTATGGACCTCCTGTCGTAATTAAAATTCCAATTATTTGTTCATCAAGACTAGAATAATTGCTACATTTTAAGGCAACACAGGAGGCTTTATATTTGCAATTTTAACAGCTAGATAATAACTGTAACACAGCCAAAAATTAAAATGCACAAAATGTAGAACATCCGAAAGGGAGCCGCCTGTTGAGAATGCACTTGAAGCTGTCTCCCCTCGGACGAAATGGGCCCCAAACTGTTGATCGATACCTCCCTGGGTAAGTAACCACCGGATCCATCGTGCTAGGGTAGGAAGATGACACAGGATGAAAAAGTTTAGTATGAGAGAGCAAATACTGAGAAGTTGAAGATTAACCTGTCGTCCCAAACACCAAGAAGACCAGGTTCTCCATGCTGCCTTATAAGACTTGTGGGTACGTTGAGCCCATGAATCTCTGGGCAAATCTCTAGCGTTCTGCGATAAGTCGAGGACTGAGTAAGGTCAAGGAGAGACTGCCGACGAGTATGAGAGAATGGAACTGACCTTTTGGGCCTAGCAGAAGAGACAGGAATATTGGAAGTGCCAGGGGATCCTGAACGGAAAGTTCCGTGCTGAAAACCAGGGTTGAGATCACCGCAATGGCGTCACCAGAAGCAAAGTAACCTGCAAAGTCAGAAGATGTTGGATAACCCTGTGAAGAGCGAATGGAAGGAAAGCATAAGCTCCCGACATCGGCCATGTTTGAAAGGCATCCATTGCCAGAGTTTCTGGGTCTCGTAGCCAGCTGAAGAAATTTGGGGTCTGATGGTTTGTCCGGGGTGTAAAGCGGTCCAAAGTCAATGGACCCCTGCAATTTTAGATCACGGAAAACCAGTCCAATTGCTGGCGTCCCTCCAGCGTCTGAAGAACCAATTGGCTCTCTGATTCTCTACTCCAGGGACGAGAAGGGACATTTTTTGTTTGAGACAGAACTGGTATATCTGTTTTGTCAATTTCGTCGGACTTTTGGACTTGGTCCCACCCAGGCACTTGATAACGCAAACTGTGGAGAAATTGTCCATCTTCAAAAGAAGACAGCAATCTGAACAATCTTTTGCAAGACTGCGGATAGTGAAGGAACCGGCGATGAGCTCCAAATTGATATGTAAAGTGCGTTCCTCCTGAGACCTCCTTGAGAGACGCCGCTCCCCATCCTAACATGCTTGCACCGGATTCCAAGACGGAATTCTGATGTGGTCCGAAGATGGCTCGGCCTTTCCAAGCCTGTACTTCTCCAGTGAGTTGGACCGGCTGATCGTACGATGGTGTTCGTCTCATATGAGTCACTTTAACACCATAATCCCCGAAAAATCTCCTGGATGGAAGAAGACAATAGCCCTACAATTCGTATGAGCGTCCTCAACAGACAATACACGGATGTCTTTCTTGATAGCGGCCAGTTATGAAGTTGGCAGACAAAGAAGAGGCGACACGGAGTCGATGTTGAAAACGAAGAACCAAATTTGAATTTGTACTACAAATAAGGTCTGAGCGCGAAAGAGTAGTTGGATCTTGAGAAAATAGAAGGATGTTGTGACGGAACACCCTGTACCCTGACTGGGTACTCCTGCCAAACTTTGCTACCTCCTGCCAGGACATCAGAGATTAACCACTTCAGCGCCAGATAGAACCAGCATTGTAGAGAGAAGGGGGGATGCTGCTGCACCGTAGCTGCGTGGCACTGTGGCTAGCTGACACTTGGCTACAGTGTGACTATTATCCTAAAATCCACTCAGCCCACCTCGGGGGTCGCTATTGTAGTCTGTGGGGAGCATGTTTTCAGTATTGCACTTTATAGCATGCTCAATGGACCTTTAAATTCTGAGCCTGCTTTATTTTGTCAATTTGCGCAACTACTGTTTTTGTTTTGCACATATTGTTGTGTACATTTTTGCAGGTTTTGCACTTTACTACTTGAAGGCAGTCTATTTGTAGTATGCATGTTATTCGCCATCTTAACTATATTAGCAGCACAACAATATTGCTATTTATTTCTCATCTTGTAGTGTTTATTATTCCACTTTATAGCACGCTGAGCAGCTCTTTAGACACAGAACCTGCTTAATTTTGTTATTTTGTGGCAATTTAGATTTTTCATTTCACTATGTGTATACTATTTCTATGTGTTTAGTGGACTGTGCACTGGAGTTCACTTTCTTTGAAGTTATACTAATGCTGGGGCCTCCTGCTGTTTAGGCATTCAGCAACACCAAGATCTGAAGATATAGCTGAAAACTCTAGTACTGCATTCACCCATGCAAGTCAATTGATTTTATATATATATATATATATATATTGTGGCAGGATGGCCCGACCAAAACAAGAAACTCCAGACACCAGCGGAATAAAAGCAAAATGTAATTTATTGCAGCTTGCTGTAAGGTCCACAGTGTTGCACTTCACAGGGATACATAAACCAAAACAAAAACAAATCCTACTCCATCTTGGAGACTAACTATACAAGGTTCTTTACCTCACTAACTAACCGGCCAGCTAACCCAGTCCCAGTCATAAAAGTAATAGTAACAGTACAACACAGTATCTCTGGACCGTACCTTTATAAAGTCTGAGGGCCTCTGGCTTGACTGCCTCTCTCTCTGTTCTCAGACAACTAATCCCTGTAACGACCGCCCTTTAAACACCTGAGTGCAGGTTAATTGGCTCCACCTGCCGACCTCCCAGCAATAACCCCATCATGCTGGGAATAATGAGCGTTCTAACCTGCTACTGATATATACAGACTCAGTTACCTTGCCACATATCCTCCCCCTCAGCTTAACACATGTGTGTGAAGCGGCCTTAGACAAGAAACTGTACACCCTGGACAATGCATCTGCATTGGCATGCAATAGCCCAGCCCTATGCTTCACAATAAATTTAAACTGTTGCAAAGAGAGGAACCAACGTGTGACTTTAGTATTCTTGTCTTTGTTGTTCTGCATCCACTGTTAACCCCTTCAGTACCGGGACGCACCTGGTACTTCCTGGTTAACAGTCACCGGTAGACCGGGACGTACCAGGTAAGTCTCCTCCAAAACACGCCCCCACATCACCACAATCGCGGTGAT
>VKOC01032553.1:0-23619 GCA_009364415.1 Spea multiplicata | reverse complement strand
ATCACACACCGTTATGTGCTCATCATGGCCCTGGAAGTGATTGCCCAGCACATATCTCTACCACACTGATACTCTTGAGCTTCCACCGCATCCTGCAATAACCCCATGGGATCTAACATTGTGGGGGTTATTGAACTGAATGCAATGAAATTAGGTTGCAACAAAGGTGCACACACAGGTGCAACAAAAAAAAAGATACTAACAAACTTCAGTGCAGTCTGCAAACAAACATGGCCAAGTGATAGCAGCAATTGAGGGTAGGCAGAGATCAGCATAATTACAGATAGTACTCTCAGAAGTACTATCTGTAATTAGTACTATCATCGAAAACATGTATTTTTATATTCTGTATTTTACATGAACACAAAATGGAGTCAGAGCCATTTTAGTTTACTTAATCATGTAGTCATTATTTCTTTTTGTCCTTGTTCCCTCTATAATTGAGAACAAAAGTATTCATGTATATAATGTTTCCAGTAAGTATGATACAATAATGTTTATTTTCATGAGTAAAGTAAGGAGTAGACCGTGCATATCTTGGGAATGTAAATTAGAATGGGGGATACATGGTAAGACTACCAAGGCCTGAGTTACTATCTAGGAGGTAACACCTGGCGATAAGGGTGACCAAGGATAAATTCCATATGTAATGGTTTTAAGTTAATTCTTAGACCAGAGCATCTCTCACAGGTAAATTAAGAAATCTCAGCAGTGCCTCCAAGTATGTTAGGGATATTAATGAGACAAAATAGGTAAAACCAATATTTTTACACACGCAAAATAACAACGCTACTGCATATCCCTAACAGTACAGCGGAGGTTAGTAAATTGCATTTCACAAAGCATTTTATTCCACACCCTCAGTGTTTATTTGTATCTACAAAAAGGCCAATTTCAATTTTTTTCTCCATCAGAATATGTTGTGCTTTCTATATTTTTGTCTTTCTTTCCCTCTTATAACGTACAATTCCAAAATCACAACTTCCTTTAGGAGACCTTTTCCAGCAGCAGGGACAATACTTTCCCTGTATCCTATGTTAAAATTTGCTCCACTCCTTTTCCTTTATCTGTTAGAGTTCCTCAATGTGTTTTGAGTCTGCTCCTCTTTTCTCGCTACACCCTCTTCCTTGGAGAGCTTATGAAACTATTTGGCATTAACTATTACTCTTATATCTTATAAAATCTATTTACTCCTTCTCTCCAAGTTGAAGTACAGTGGCAAGTCTCTGGTGGTCTGAAAGCTGTCTTTTGTAGGATGCCAAGTCCATAACTCAAGACTCAGAAACTTACTTAAAAAATCCTCTTAGATAACCTATTATAGCTAAATCATCAGCTAGTCTCTATCATCAATGGTGAACAAAGATATCCCACTTTGCAGTGTTGACATAAATCGTTCCTTTTCTTTTGTGCTCCACAGCAAAAACGCCCATTCATACCCTTTACCAAAGCTTGCAAACGTAATTTTTCACACACTTGACTGTCCTTATATACAACTCATATATTAGTGGATATACAAGTTGTGTTTGTGACAAAAGTCAAGCCACTTCAGTCGAACTGAATCCTACTGAGAAGGGAATAGTTGGCCATTTGTACTGAATAGCTAAGTGCAAAATGAGTTGTTTCTTCAAACTTAAAATTCTCAAAATTTCACAAAACACTAAGTTATTGATCGGTGCATGAGAGGACTACATACTAGTGTTTCACTGTACACTTACAGTATTGTACCTCTTCCCGAGTTTTCTCTAAAGGCTGTCTTGTACAGCGGGCAACTACTTTCAAGGGATCCATGTATAAAGTGGATATAGAGGCAAAGGTGATAATTGTTAACATTATTTGCATGTGCCTACCCAGAATCCCTTGTGGCTGTGAAAGCGCCATTAGATTTCTGAGGGAAAAACAAGCCTTCTGGCTTGTCTGGTGCCTGTAGATGAGTGTTTAATAATACTTCTACTACCCCTTAAATTTAAGTGGAAGGGTTTCCATCACCTTTTACCCACCATAACTTATGTAACTGTACACTTACAGTATATTGAACATAGTTTAAGTTGATCAGGCTAGATCAACACATATACTGAATAGCCTCCTTCATCCACTCTGCTGTGTTTAATGTTAATTTGTAATGTTCCCTGGTGCATAAGTTAGCAGGTTGCACTTCTTACAAATATAAGCCTTAATTATGTTTTGGTCATCAAAGCTTCTGTCCTAAATGGAAGAAAAAAAACATTCTGCAATCTGCTAACATTTACCATGAGATCATTATGACAAACATATATTTTACAACATTTTGATTATATTTGTATTATAAAGTATATACAGTATACGTTTACAAGTGTAACACTTCAATATGTTTACATACAACTCTGTTTTACACTTTTGAATTCTTGGATGCAAGTTTTCCATGTGGTGGAGACTGAAAAAAAATTCTAACACTACTCAGTAAACCTCTCTGGAGTATTAGCTCTTCTGCTGACAAACAATAGAGGGTGTTAATACTAATCTTTTTTTTGAGTCAGAATTTCTCAAAACACAGTATTAACGAAAAATAATTTTAGAGTCTTCATACAAAATATATCATTACATACACTGATTCCACCTCAATATAATCAAACCTAACACTTTCTAGGTACCATTGCACCAGATCACTTGGGCTTCATTCAGCGACAACTGGGTTGGCCAAGGGATCACCCCAAAGTATTTTTTTAATCTTTTATAATTTTCAAAGTGTTTTAAACGGCTAACATGACATTAACTTGCTATGGTCTCTTGCATTCTCAGACCTTTGTTACTTCAATTGAAGTTACAAATTGAGCTTCAAAGTTGAACCTGTTTAGAAGTAATGGAGACTAAATTTAAGATAACTTGGGTAAGTCAAAGATCCTTCCAAACAATGATTCCTAATATTCTGGATTATGCAGCCAGTGTAATGCTTAAACACAACCATACCTCTTTATGTAAAGCCAGAAGTTTGTACTCTGTTTTGTACAATCTTATACAGCAACAGGTGTAATAAAATTAGCTAAGCCTGCTGTTTAGGAGGTAACCAGTGGTTTCTTTCTACAGCATGGGATATTTTCTTTATTTAATCACTTGTGTCTACTTAATAGCTCTTGTCTATAGAAAAGTTTTACCCTGTGATTATCCAATGTGACTCAAATAAACGCACTAAAGGGGTCAGGTTCTGAGTGTCATAGGGGGTGTGACACAGAGCACAGTAAAAAAGCCTTCATTGCACATCTCTGTGCAATCAAGAGGTTAATATTGTTCCCAAATAAAAGTACATGCCATAATTATATGTAGTGGTATTTTGATTAAAAATACATTTTCTGTATTTGCATTACAACTTCATTGTAACAGCAATGTTACAACATGATCCTGTATCAATATTGTTGATACAAGATCATGTTATATTAGGACCTTATAAAAACAATGCAGTGCTCAACATAAACTCCTATACTATATAAAAAAGAATCACACTAATAGCATCTGGGCATTATATAGAAGATATTTCATTATTGATTTACCACTGATTTATAGAAACACATCAACTTATGCATTGGGATGCAAAGGTCTGTAAGTTCCTGTATCACTGAACTGATGCATAGCATAAAATAGTCTAAGCAGTATATTAAGGATAACAAACAAGAAATGATGATGTCTTCCACAGCCTCATGCAATGATACAGAGTACTTACCATTTTAAACTCCTGCCTTTCTTGAATTTAAGCGTCAGCACCATCTCTGTGCACAAAAAGAGGTTCAGAAATGCCAGCAGCCAATACGTCCTGTCCTTCTTAATATCTGTAACTCTCCAAACTCCCACTATAGAATGAAGGATGAAAAACAGCCTTGTAATTACAGCACTTAAAAACACTTTAAGTTCCATGGTTTCTTGAATGTGCTTCTTCTGCTTTGGTGCCTTTTCTTCTGTGATTTCTGTTTTGTTTTTGTGCAAGTTTTCTACTATCCAGAGAAAAAGTTGATGCTGGGATGTGAGATCCAGATCTGTGAATGCACTTTCCTACTTCTGCAACAAAGAAGCATATAGCAGTTTTCAGTATGCACCTCCCCCCAAACTTCCTGACCCTCTGCTGCATGTGTCCCTAGCAGCACATTATCCTAAAACTCCACTGCATGCCACTAAGCTATAGAATTCTTTCACATACAAAACAGTTGTGTTCTAGGAAGAAATCAAATGTTATACACAAATCTGGGAAGACATTCATTGAGCAGCAGTCTATATTTCCAGCTTCCATAAAGCAAACATCCAATACATTTTTGTATTTTAATAATTCATTAAGGGAAATATACTTCTAGACAACACTGGAAATATTCCTGATTGATTTACTTGTAAGAATGTTTTAGCAGTAGGTAGGAAAGGGGTTTTGACTCTAAGTGGTTTGCTTAAGCTTCACACTATATAGTGGCTCTAAAAACCAGTAAGTATACAGAGATGTCTTTATGTGATATCTGGGTAGAACTACAAACACAGTGTTCAGCAGTTTCAAGATCTGATGCCATTACAGTAACCACAAAGAAGCCCTTCATATGTTGTTGAATTAGTCTTCATTAACCCTAGCAGGTCTTTGGCATAGGGGAGGCTATCATGGAATCTGTACTTCAACAACAGCTGGGGGGTTAACTGCTGCCCATCATCCCCAAAGAGTTGTAGCCCACTTGAACTATGACACTTTATTTGTTATTACAGATATGAAAAAAAACTAAGGCACATTAGCATGTGGTCCTCCCAACTTAAGAACAGACATCATTAGTTAGCATTGCCATACAGAATAAGCTTAACCTGGTGTTTGAACAGGGAAAACCACCCAAAGTACCCTGTGACTGACAACAATGGGTCTGCAGATAAAGTTTTTTGGAACAAAGTGAGAAATGCTAACCTACATTACTGTATAGAGCACTGTTTTTTTCTGGTCAGTGAAATATTTTTTTCCATAGAACTTCCCCTTTAACTAATATTAATTTAAGTAAAACCTGGTGTGATATTACTATATTTGTGCAATGTAAGGACTGTTCTTATAGAAGAAAATAGCCGATTACTGATTAATAAAATTGTTCTTTATGTAGGGTTAGGGCCCTTCTTTAATGTGAAACTTGCCTTGGTCTCACTCATGTTCTATTCCCTGGTGGATGTTGCCCCATGTAACAAATCAACAGTTATGCACATACCAAGAAACAAAAACCTTAATTATCTCAAGTTTGTCTGAAAAAGAGTATAATGGTGTACTGGAACTTTCTGTCACACATATATAGGTTTCTTCATTTTATTCTGCGAAGAGGCACCTTAATCTAATCAGGACATAATCTGTTGATATGGTTAAACCACATATCACTGCCCAATATATTCACCCTGTTTGGGTGACACGAGCACCGGTCTGGCAGTAAAAATCCTTGGCACTTTAATGCCAGAAGCCCATAAATCACAGCTGTTCGGCTGATTGCTGAATACACACAGCTGCAGGCTACACTTTTATATTAGCTTTGAACACATTTGCAGAATACAAGCTAAAGGAGTCTCCTAAGTGCACTGATCGCGGTAACGCGGTAGGCCAAAACCGCGGCCTAAAGTTCCAGGGAGGACTTCCAGGTGTTGCCTAGACATCAGCATATCGTTGCACACCTGTGGAGGGGAGGGGAGGTGAAGTCTATCCACCAATAATGTTCAAACACATAAACAGTGAACCAGGTGCTGTGGAATCCCTCCTCTATGACAACCAATCCAGTGAGAAGCTTGTTCAACACAGGGGAGGAGTAGATACCTGGAGCACTATAAAAACCCCTTTACTCCAGTGTTCCACAACGTTGGTTCCTGTATGTCCTTGGATTCCTGTTCTTCTCTGCTGGCCTTGCTACAGACCCTTTTTGGATTCTCTGCTATTTGACCTTTGGCTCTCCAATTGGACTGCCCCGCTTGTCTGTTTCCTGACCCTAGCTTGGACTACCGTTTTTCTTTAATCGCTGCCGCCCCCTGACCTATTGGACTGTTCCTGATATTGTTTTGGACTATCCTCTTATGCTCCAAACCCAATCCTGACACAAAGAGGACAACTTACCATTAAATATTTAGTTTCTATATCATTTAGCTTCTGCAATGTTCACTCTAGATGTAACAGGCATGTTTATATAAAATGCAAATCTTTTTCTTTTTTAACATTTGTAGTAAGAAAATGTAAATTAGATTTTATAATTTAGGATTTTTCACTATGATACCAAATGGTCCTCCAAATCACTTTACTTTCCATGATTATTAAAATAACCAATAATAAGTATTTTACCTTTCCTATTGCTGTACAATGATCACATTCATCTTCATTGAAAGTACTGTTATGATGCTGTAAAGATTGTTAAAACCAGTGATAAAGCCCTATTTCCTGCTCATACTTCCTCCATGTTTCCTGTTTTCATTTCTATTTTGCCTGTTCAAGGAAAGGTAGATAACCCATTATAACTAATGTCGTAAGAGTAAATTGGGAAGACAGAGGAAATCAGTAATCATGTATAATAAGTGATATATTAAACTTATCTAATGAAAAAAATAGCTGGTTTGTATATGTTACAAATCATGAAAGCCACCCTTTATATTTTAATATTCTTCATTATCGCTATATATGTAACCTCAGAATGTTCTGATACCAATGCACTTGGGTGTCTATAGATTTGTCAAAATGAGTTACTTCCATCACTAGCAATGCGTTATAATTAAACTTCACACTGGTCACAATAACTGTGAGGACCTGGCTATGTATGATGGCCTGGCAGTGAATTATACTAAATAAGCCAATACAGGCTTTCTAATTTTTACTGAGGAGGTTATAGGAGGTTATACAGTGAATAGGGAAGCAAGAGTAAATATGTTTCAAAATGTATACTATACTATCTGCCACAGAGGAACTTAACTTCCGAGAATACCCGTGTACCCATGTGCACCAAAATATGCAGATGAGCATTTATATGGAGATAATATTTGGTGATGTTCTAGTAAGTCATTTGTCCTATTTATTGGAAGTAGAATTGTATGACAGTTTAGCTATTAATCCAAGACTTGTAATTTCTACAAGCGTTTTGCCTCTCAGAAAACCCTATACTGCATCAAGTGTCAACTCTGTGTGTGGGGATTTAACTAGACATGGCACGAATACAATTCAATAGTCCAAGTGTAAGCATGGCATGGATTAGTAAAGTAGAGCTATCTTAAAACATGTTTACATTTACATGAAGCTGTACAATCATCATAAAACATTTCCACATAAGAAGGAGGCAGTGGTATATTCTGGCTCAGACCAGTTAGATTTATGGCGACAGGTTGACTTGTGCCGATTTCCATATTGGATGATAGGCCCCACCAGACTGTAGCAGCTCTCAACGGGCAATCAAAAAGCTTCCATGAAACAGGGCCAT
Organism: Spea multiplicata; assembly: GCA_009364415.1. NCBI lineage: Eukaryota > Metazoa > Chordata > Amphibia > Anura > Pelobatidae > Spea > Spea multiplicata. Next base: position 16,207 of record VKOC01032553.1, on the reverse strand, counting down.
TTATGCTGCAGACCTCCTTTACATCATGTACATTTTAAAGCAATTTGAGGAAAATGTTTCCTCAGTACTTAAAAGACAAGTTGTGGAGAGCCTTTTCATGGCATCACAGCAGCTGCCAGAGCCCTTTTACATTCTTTAGAATTCAAGTAGCCTGTGACGTATTCCAGCCTAGGCTAACTAAGTTCAAAACTGGGGAGCAGATTTCCCTCTCGGGCAATCAAGACGATTACAAGGGAAATCTTTCCTCTCTCAAACTGGCCTACTTACGCTCAGCACAGCCTCCATAGACCTCAGTAAAAGGCGCTGTGCACATTAAAGATATATCACGCCAAGAGATGATGTCATATCTCAACGTCTCATTTCTCAAAGGTCAGGCCTAGGGCGGCCCAAAGATAAATACACCACTGCCTGTGTCACACAGCACAAACTGATCCAGGGGTAAACTAGAACCCAGAACTGGCTTGTCGGGCCACATATAAGCCACCTGAGAAACAAGCTAAAGCACTTAGAGGAAGAGTTAACACTGGTTCAGTGCCAGTGCTCTTGAGCCTGACTCATGATAACTGACCAGCTATATTTTTGGATACTGAATAGAAATACAGTAAGCTTTCATAGAACTATCTAGTTTGTGAAAAAAATAATGACAAGCTGCCGCAGTGAAACTAAGACCTGAGGAACAACAGTGGATTCATTTAACCCTTGATTTGTGAGATATTTTATCTCACAGCATTAACCACACATTTAGAAGGGCTCCACAGACATGCGTAATTAAACCACTGACAGGAAATGTTTCATCCTCCACGACCTAATGTTTGGTGAATGGATACAATTGATTCAGAAACATGCAATGCATTTGACTCGCATACATAAACTCAAACGCATAAGAAAATTCCTAAACATTAAGGGAAATGACACATATCTCTGAATGTCACACAGTGTTATTTTGTATGTGTTTATCCTGCTGTTTAGCTGAAGCCTAAATTTAATTCTTTTGAAACTTTGAGGAACTAAAAGGAAGCAAAAAAAACTAACTCTACTAAGAGTGCTGAGAAAATATATGTTATATACAAAGTATATTTACGTGATAATGATTTTTTTGGCAAACAACACTGCAGAAAATGTTTAAACCCAAACTTGGGAGAAGATACAATTTTAAATATTCAATTATATTAGGCAAGAATGTTAAAAAACAACAATTTCATTAAATAATTTAGAGAATGAGTTAGATGACCTGGACATGGAACATCATGAACATATAGCTCTGAATCTTTGAGTTATGATAGGTTCCTCCACCCCAAACACATCACACCATGTCTTTTATTTAAGAAAATGGTTGTTACACAAAAAAAAACAGGAAAAGGTATACATGCAATATTATTCTTTATTAAGCCTAGATGAAGTTTTAGGCCTCTTCAAATAGTGTCATGTACGGAAAATGTCAGATCATGGCCTACAATTTGTTCCATAGTCCTATAATATTTACTGCCGTTTCCTTTCACTTGCAGGTCTTCTGCAAACCGAATGTAGGAACAGATGTCAAGGCCAGTTATATGTGATTGAAACACATCATCCTCCTTTGAGCCTATGTCTTCATGATAGAAACCTTTTCACATTCAATACATTGAACCCAACAAAACCAGAACAAAAATAAAACCTAGCTGAAAATCAGACTTCGTCAGACCTATTAACTTACCGGAGCAGGTCAATAAACCCCGACATGACTTTAAAGAATTTCTTTGCTCTTTTTCCCTTATTTAGACTGGCCTCCACCCAATCCATATTCAATAAATACATTGATTTTGATCTAACGTGGGCAGCGTCCCCTGAACACACTGATGCTATACTGATTTCCTACATCTTGTAACCCCTGTAAACATCTGTGAGTGTATATGGTCTACCAGTTCACACCTGAGCTGTTGTTAATCACTTGTCACACTTCCACTTCTTAATAATGGCACTTACAGGGGACTGGAGCAGATCTAGCAGGGCAGAAATTTCATGAACTGGCTTGTTGGTGGAATCCTATGACAGTGCCACATTTAATGTAAATGAGCTCTTTAGTACCACCAATTCTACAGATGGCAAACGTATGTGCTTGATTTTATACACCTTCCTGTACTCGGTATGGCTGAACCACCTAAGCACAATAATTAAGAGGTGTGTACACATACTTTTGGTCATATTTCCCTATGTAAAGGGTAAACAAATCATAAAATTGTCACCTATGACAATAGAAACTACATAAACTGTCGACCCATGGCACTCAAAGGTTTAAAGCAGAATATGATGGTGCTATATGAATCAATAAATAATAATAATAAAAATCATGCCATTTTCTTTGGACATGACTGCTCTGGTTGCAATAATCTAATAGCTCACAGTCCACCATCCACTTCTCTGTAGAGTGCTTAAATGTGAAACTCTATTTAGGTAGCATAAGCCCTGCTCCTTCTAGCCTATTTGTTATGCTAATTGATGCCCCTCTTGCTAAAGTAAAAGACTATCTCATGTCAATGCCCCTTGTCAGTTAAGTTCCCTAGGCATGTGCCCTATTTGCAAGAACAAGTGAAACTTACGAAGGCTCAATATGCAGTAACCTGCATAAAAATATATGTAGATCTAAGAAAAAAAATGAAATTTCTTTTAAAGCTAACCTAAAAATAAGCAATTTATTTAATAGAATTGAGTGTATGTTTTTCATCAGAATATCTCGAATCTCAGATTTTCATGCAAAAAAAATATTAATAAACAAACCTCCTGAGGTTAAACTGAATCAGTCCACACCCTGCCATGTGTTTCAGCACTTGCAAGAGGAGAAAGAAACTAGAAGTGATTTCATGGTACACATTTTCTTTTAAAGCAAAAACAACTGAGAGATGATTCTGCACTTAAATCTAAACATTACTTTATTAACATCATTAAAAGTGTGTATTGTAACATGAAACAAACTTATGATACAACTCACACAACATACAAACTGTAATTTACAGGCTACACCTCAAACAGGATTAAAGCGCCACATTGCCCCTGCCCTAAAATGTCTGAGCATATATATATATATATAATCAATGTTCTCGCTATTTTCATAAATATGATATATTCAAAGCTATCTTGATTAAATAATTCATGCTTTTAAGTTCATGGCTGTATGTATAACATTGTCCATTGTAGCTTTTACATATGACTTTGTAATGACTGATATATGTGCAGTACTCAGCCTCATCTATACATTCTTATATAAATCCCTGTATGAAAAACTGTGGTTTCAATTTATATAGTATTTATTTAATAACCCTACATCTCAAATCTAAATGTATGTTCAACATTTTCCTCTGTAACCACCCGGAGACTGATTATTGTGTACTGGCATGCTTTTCCAGTGTGATGCCTACACTTGACCTCCGGCTTTTCTCAAAACTGACTATTCTGCTGCCTAATAAACTTCCTCACCCATAAGTTCAGTGCATTCCATCGTTTTTTGTTTTGTGAGGGTTTGGACTTGGATTTCCCATTGCTAAGCAGGCTTGCATCATAAACTAGACTGTTGAACCTGATGTTGCTTATGGATGTTCTGTTGATGAACCCACATTTGTGAAGGTATTTCCTATAATTGCCCCAGACTTAAATTCCCATATATTGCTCATCTTCTTTCCTGAGCTGATAGCCTGCTTATCACACATCGGTAATGCTACCAACATTTCACTTGGCAAAGGTGCCAAGACCTCAGCACCCAGGCCAGGGGCTAAACATATAGAGGAGAATAGAGAACGGTTCCTCACTATAGGCTCCTGAGTGTGCATTCATCCCTGAATTTTGAATGTAGCCTAATCCCCAATTATTTATAGGTAATTGACAGTACAAATTTATTCGCTTCTGACCACAAGCTTTATATAAAAGCTTTTTCCACGCCTTCAGTTCAGTGGGTTTCATACAGGCCATCTCACACCACTTCCTAGACAGATTTTCTAATCTTTGTTTCTCCATGATGCAGTTAAAATTAATTTTTAATATTTATTGTTACACTTAAATCTTTTTCATCTAGCTCTGAAAAGGTCCAGAGTCCCGCATCTTAACTTGCAAACCTTCTTGCAATCATCCAAGATATGTTGAGTAACTGTAAAATATACAGTATATTGGTGAAAAAAGTAACATATACGTTATTTAGCCTTTATGTCTTTACTTTTCAATTAGTTTGATATAACAATCTGGGAAGTATGATGTGAACAAAATGAAATGTTGGGATTATGTATATATACTGTTATCACAGAATTTTCCATGTTTCTTATTGATAGCTAGAAATAGAAACAGATTGACTCCCATCCTGGACAAGAGATTACTTAAGATTTAATGTGAAGAATTCTGTAAAGGAAAATGGAAAACCACTCTTGTCTCCTTTTTCTTCACATTACCACTATAGATAAAAGCCACAGTGCCAAAACAACATTATGATTTCACATTTGAACTTAACTGCATTTTATAATATTAACAATGTATTTGATATTCTCACTTACTGATTTGATGTTGCTCCCTCCTTTGCCCAAGAGATCCTCACTTAAAGGCAATATTTAAGCTGCTTACAAAGGCATGTGACTTTAAATTTTGTGAGTTACAGACGAGGGCCTTGTCTCACAGTTTATAAAATTACACCTCTCCACTACTAGAATTAAATAAATAAAAATAAACAGTGGTCCCTAGGACTCCCTATTAACTAAGACAGCTGAAAATTGCCCCCTTCCTCAGAATAATCTCGGTGGTGTGAAGGGTAATTAAAGGATATATTATGCTACATACCCCTCTCCACAGCCCCTTCTCATGGGGATGGACAATTTAATAATAAAAAAACGCTATTTTTTTTTGAGGCAAGGATCCCAAGCATGCCTCTCCCCCTAACCTCAATCATTTTTGTGGTGGGATGAGTGTTTAAACCAAAATAAATTACCATTAAGATGACACCTGTCCCCCTCCACACTCTGCTCATTAGGGTGAGTGGGGTTAAAAATAACAAAACCCTACTTACCCACCAGTAGGTCTTACACATTGCTTAACTAAGAGGAGGAATATAGTTATGATTCTGGGAATCCTGTTTTTATGTGTTTGTGGTTGCTTGGTCTGTAAATAAATAATCTTAGAAACATAATAATGGATTTATTTCAATATCTGAAATGTCAAGTCTGATTTTTTTTTTAGTTTAATAACTCTACATATTACTTGCAGTGGCCACCTAGGCTGAGAACAATCTCAAGAGAACTTCATTTAGCCATAGAGTTGTAGTGTGATATTGGTTGGGGAGAGGAAAAATGTTGCAGATTGATGGAGGGGTCTTCATACAGAGGTGACATGGGAACATGGATGTCACAGAGACCCACAGGAGGGAGGCACTACCTGCTGGCTCCACCTTGATGTTAAGAGGACGTAGGCGTGAAATTGTTACCAGGAAAAAACAGCCTGCCGGCATATTCATCAACCCCTCCAGGCCCAAAATGACTACTCCTAAACCCCTACAACCCCAAAACGGTACAAATTTCATTTACTAAAAAATGTATTGCCCAAATTAGAAAAACTGTAACATGCTCTCCATTCAAAATTTACAGTCCAAAATTGGAACTGATTTATTGATATTTAAGCTGAATAAAATGGCCTACAGCCAATCATGCTGCACTGCTCCTTGACAACGGTATCCAGAAAAAAGTCCAAGGGGGTGGGGTCAGCAGCATCATATGTGAGGTCGCTCCCAGCAACCCTATATAACCTCCCAGTTCCCTGCCAGTGACGTTCAGTTATTCTGATGCTGTCTGTGTGCTTTGCTGTATGCCTTGCTCTGTGTTCCTGTTCCTTGTTTCCTGTGTTCCTGGAACATGGATCGTCTTTCAGATTAACCCTTTACATGCTGTCTACCATTCTGTCCCTGGAGTGCATTTTTGGATGGACCTTTTGAGTCATATACATTCTCATCTGCATCCGGACTCTGGCTTGTTCCTAACAAGTCTGACAGCAACTTCTTAGCTGATATTTTAATATTTTTTGTTATGGCACCTTGTACGTTAATAACTGTAAAGTGATCATGTCAACCATGTTATTACAAATATTTAATTGCTAAATACCGCCTACCTGGTAGCTAGATGACTCACTATTGTTTCTCAGGCCCTGTTTAACCCTCTCCTGCCATGTTTCCTATCATTCTAGATGTCAAATTGTCAGCACACAAAACATCTTCATTTTATATTTCTACTATGGAAGCGGAATCATATTTCTCAAATCGTTACTAGATTCTAGGTGATGTGTCCCCTGTGTGACCCAAGGCCTGGTCCTCTGTAGGGTTTTATGACACCCATGACAGGACATTTGGCATCCTTTAAAAATGCACAGCTTGAATGCTCTTCATTTTCCACTGGTTTTATGATGGGATCTGGCCTAAGAAAAAATAACTTTTCTCGCTAAGCTTTAAATACATGCATTTTGCATGACAATGAGAGCATAAGAGAGATTGGGGAAGACTGAAACAATTGGGAGATAAATTACACATGATAACAAAGTAATTAAGGTTAAGGTTTGGTGAAAAAATCCTTTGTGACTCCAATCATTTATAGCCCTGTATGTTCTGCTTTCCTAAAAAATATACATCAGACCATTTTTGAAGGCATCTCTTATATTCGAAAGCACCACCTCTCTTGGCAGTTAATTCCATACCTTTATTGCCATTATTTTTCCTTTCATAAAAACGTAATAAATCTTTGCTCTTCAAACCTAAGCTTGTAGTGTTGCTTGTGCATTTTTGTTAATGAACATACATTATAATATCGCCTCTAAGATGCTGTTTTTCTACAGTATATAGATGCAACTTTTTAGTCTCTCTTAAACTATGATCTTCCAATCTTTAATTTTGAAGCCCTCCGTTACCCCTAATGTCCCTTTTAAGGACCCTGGTCCAATTTGAGAATTTTCCATTCCATCTTTGCAATCTATCTTTTAACTAATTTCCAAAAAGCAAACACTGGGGTTTTTTTTCAGGCTCATTGTTTTAATGATGGACACATATGCTAGTTTACAGGATATTTGGGCCAATAACGAGAAAATGTGGTTCCAATGTTTAAATGGAAATCTACCATTAGTATAGGTCTGTTTATTTTCTTTCTCAGCAGTGTCAAATGGTGTTCCAAATCTTGTTGGGCAGACTAGATGTGTCGAATGGTTCTTATCTGCTTTCACTTTCTATGTTTCTAAAACAGTTTTAAGAATTATCTTTTTCTTTACTGAAAAAAATGAGTGTTGGTCATGGTCTATTCACAATTTTTGTTAAGAAACATACACACTGCACATATAAATATGTGATAGCTATATTTCAGGAATAAGGTGATTTATTTTTCAAAGTTCTCAAATGGACACTCTACAGAATCCTCCATATGCACCCCCCACTAAATGATGATATTCTTACCACAAGTTGCCCCTAGGGCAAGAGCTGAACTTTCCTTTTTGAGGAGGCTGTCTCAGACATTATACAGTCTCTTTAAGAGACAGTCTATAATAAGACTTGTAAGAAATCACTTGATTGTGTCCAAATAAAGCGCACCCAAACAATAAGGTCAATTAGTAGTATAGCAATGGCCGAGAAGATGACTCATTACACCTGCCTGTTTTTCCGGCCCTAGCATGACCTTTTTTCATTTGTTTCTAAATACGGTTGTTCCCTTCATCCTTCATCAATGTCAGGAGTTAGAAAAGTTCATGCTATATATCATCATGGATCATCATAATAAACTATATGGATCTACATCCTTATGAAGAAGCATATAATGTGATAACAATAATCTGTGTCAAACAACGTTAAGAGTAGAATACAGATAAAAACATTGAATTCTGTGTTCTACTTGTGTGCATATCAGCCACAAGTTGTATTTTTACAACCATATATTATATATATAAACATCTAAATAGTGCATACCCTGCCATTCTACTGTGCCATGTCTTGCTTGCAATTATCCCTTTCCTGTTGTTATTCTAGGGAATTTTGTCATGTATTCAGTGGTGATTATGTCATGCACTACATAGTTTTGGTGTTGTTTCTGTCATTTCTGCATTGATCCTTGCGTATCCTTGTTATGCTTAAAATCCCTTGTTATCTTGCACTCCCTAAAGTATGGAAAATTATTCAAACATTACCATAAATTCAGGGGCTAAACATCCAAAGAGTTAATATAGATGAAGATCAGTTCTGCAATGTCTTTTATATACGAGCTGGTGGGGATCACACCTTTTCTACATTAGAATATTAATTAGATAGGAAAAATCTAAACTCTCTATGTAATAGAGTTGGTTTAAAGGAGCGTTCCCCCCCCCCCGTATGTGGCATTTTTGTCAGTATGGTACCTAGCAACTGAAGAAGAAGAGCAGGAAAACTTACATGAAGTTTTGCATTGATGTCCCCTAGTTCCTGTGGTAATACTAAATACAGTGTCTGCTGCAGCTGTGCGCTGGCTTTCCTAGCTGGACTTGACACATTTTTTTTTAAGCTCTTCTGACATCATTTTCAGCATAAATATTATGTTGAACTCTGCATTGTGCGTGATGCAATAAGTGACATGCTATGATCATCAAGTGGATTCCAGGTCACGAGAACCAGCTTCTCAAATACTAGAAGATAATGATTAGGTGAGTTTTCACATAAAATGTACAAACAAATGATAAATGTCTTATATATGCAAATTGCTGCAACAAGTATTACATACTTATTCCTCAAGACAACTATAGAACAATAGTTCTATTGATATAAAAGTGTTGTGGAAATCCCCCTTTAATCAGAATTACCGAACCTAATACAAGTTACTAATACAAAATCTGAAGACATTTGTGGCACTAAATATCCAACAGACATGTTGTAACAATTATAGTTCAAAAGGAACACAGACAGAAACTTCAAACGCGATCTCAAACTGTATCTAGTGATATATTGAGAAGCTTGAACTGTATCAGATTCTTCTTCTCCTACATATTTAAACTCCGCTGGGCTCAGGCAGAATATACAGGAAATAACTGAGTGCCTATGGAGCGAAAGCCAATTTTTAAGTTTTGCCAAATATTGCATATTGTTACTAAGGAATATTATGATAATATTATTATGTATTTGATATATGAGTAAATATTACATTGCAAGAGCATATTTACATATGTATATAATTATCGAAACACTTCTCATGTCATTCGTATCTATTCAGCACTATTTATAATTTCAACAAAAAAGGAAGATGAATATACTTTAGCAATGTGAGATATGCTGGTGATATGAAATAAGTGTCTTTAAAACCAACAATCATCTGGAAGGCTCTTCTTTTCTTTATACTGTATTTTTATGGAGAATTTTCTTCGATATTAAACACAAATTACGAATTTTGGGTTAATTCATTACAGAGGGCATTTTAAGGAGAATATTTGAGCTTTTTGATATCGCATGTCTAATTCAATTTGAATGAGTGCTAATAGTTTAAAGAAGTCCTCCACACTACCTATGCATTATACAGGGCCAACTCAAACCTTCTTCTGTGTTGAAATACTTAAAATGGTTGCATATGGCAAGTTAAAAATGTTAACACAATTTATAGGTATTTTCCAACAGTCTGCTGATTAATATCAAGTTAAATTTGGCGTTTTATAATCCACTTTTAGATGTTCATATTGAGCTCCTGCTCTGAGTAATGAATTAAATATTACTATAGAAACATTATTTGATATTTTTACAGTGAAATCACATTACATTCATGGATATCAGGTAGTTTTTTTTTTGTAATGAAAAAGTTATTTCATATAGAATACATCCCATTATGTTTCATATTACTGGAATCAGGCTAAAAAAGCAATGACCTTTTCAAACTAGTAGAGACATATGACATAAATAATGCAAAGCAGAGAAAATACAGTCTGGTTTGCAGAAAAATAATACATAATATTCATGTTTCCATTAAGCATATTTTACATTGAATAATATTGATAAAGAGAAAGATCTACATTAAGGCCCCATGGAACCCTAGGCAGAATAACAAACAGGGCCCTGATCCATTTACACATTAACTATATTAAAAGTAGGGCACTGGTCATATACTAAGGCGTGTGACACTGTAATAAACAAAACAGTAACCTCAAGGCATATAAAATGAACAGTACAGAAAGCATGCACGGGCATCCCAGATGGCCATCCATACCATGCCCTTGTGTCTATTGGACAAACTGCTTGATGCAAGGTACATCCAAACAATCTCTGCTTAGCTTCAGGGAGCCCTGGAATCTGCGTTTTGATGTCTTTGGCTCTGATGAGATTATTGATCATGATCAGGGACTACATGTTTGGTTTCACTAACTCTAGTTGGTGTTCTCTCACAAACGTTGTAACATACAGCTAAAGCAACTGATTATTATAGTTGTAAGGGATTGAGAAGTTGCCCTATTTCAGACTCTTCCAGACATACATTTTGGCCCCCATGGTCCTTGTGAGTGGAGTGCGCCTGGTGTATTTTTAGGTACAAGTGAACAAACAGGCCATGTCTGCACTTCTTGCTACACTTGAGGTGAATAGCATACAAAGGGATATGACACGATCTCAGCCAAGAACACATAGCTACTTAACAGAGCGATCATCAGGACTTTTACAGAAGTGAGCATGCAATTGTCTTTTCTTTTGGCCTAATGATAAACTTCTGTTTTTATTTATTTATGTTTGTGTAGACCAGGAGTAGAGGATAGATAGATGATAGATAGATGATAGAAAAACCCAAAACATCCTCGGCTGTAAACTGTGGTTCATACACATGGATAAAAATCTCAGGGTATTCTGATATATCATTACATTTAATATTCAACTATGATACTAACCACGTTTTGTCGTAATTTTTGTTTGAAACAATGCTTAAACTTTTGTATCTCAGGAGCCTGAATGACCAGAACTATAGGTAAAATCTAAAGCGATTGTCGTTAGGAAGACAGGAAACTTAGAACATCCTATCTTACAGATTTTGCCAAAAAACGTACATATATATATACATATTTGTTCACATTACTTGCTGCAAGAAATATGACAGGAAGCTTACTATCATGCCCACTGACCAAACAAAGGTCACAATAAATATAAATTTATCATAAGCAAAAGGACAATTTATGTCGTAACATCCTGGACTGCTAGAGATATCTTAAAATTCAATAGGGAAAAATTGTTTTATTCAATATTGTTGTTATTTTATTCGCTTACTACATATTGCTTTATTAAACACTTATTCTTATTTATATTTTTTAAAATGTTTCTTTTCATAATATACCGTAGTTAGAAAATGTACTGCATCAAACATTAATGACAATCTAAAACAACTCATTTACACAGCAATAAAAGTTAAAAAAAATACATAAATTCATCTTGTTCGTCCTATGACATATCCTTATAGCTGCTTCTGAAAACATTTTGAATCAATAATTTCGCTTTAAATTTTGAATGTCCTTCAAAGTCTATCATCTATCTATATATATATATCTATTCATCTAAAGACTGTAAAGCTTCTGAAGCTAACGAGTCACAGGATCAGCAAACTTTGTCATAGCTCAGGTCACACGAATAGCTGTCGACATTTCTAAGCTAAACAAGCGCCAGTCAGATCCATAAAATTATTATTCAGCAGGATGACTTTTGTTTGCCTGTTTATCTATTTAATAAAATGTGTGCCTTCTCAACGAACCTATTGAAAGGTTAAAAAAATAATATCCACATTAGTAAGTGTTAATAGCTTTTACTAAATCTGCTTTCTGTATATTAGAGGAAAACAGCTTTCCTGTTTTTTTTCCAGAAAAAGATTAACCATTTTTAACAGCACTTTTTTGTGAGGTGATGTCCGAAATGCATTACAAATACCAAAAATGTGCTTTCCAACTCTGCACTGGGGAGCTGGCTGGTGGCAAAATCACACCCTGATCATGGCTTGATAATTCAGATAGAGACAACACATTTGGCTATACATATTGGATCAGTAGTGCTTTATTATTTTTTTAAACAAGCTGTGGAATCCCTGGTAAAAATTTTTAATGCACAGGAAAAAAGTTAAATTAAAACAACAAAACTTGAAAAAAAGAAGAATTGAAGCTGTCCAGTAACTGATATGGCCAAGTGATGAATCGGTGGCTTAAAACAAAAGACAAAAGAAAAAAATGGATTTAAAAATGAGGAATGTTCACAGCTGACTTCTGAAGATATCGCATTCAAAGACTGTTTCCTGGTTATGGATCTTTCAAAACTAGATAGATAGGGTTATCTTTGTCCCCAGTTGTTATTAAAAGAGTTAGAAATGGTTTCTGGTACATGGTAATTATCCTTGATAACATTGTAGTAAATCTCTTTGTAAGAAGTCTGCAATGATAAGTAGTATGAAGCACGTGCTATCTGTTTCGGTCATTTCACATATGTGGATCAATACAATAATCCCTTGGAATACTTATGAATTAGTTTGCTTATTGTGTGCATAATCATTTGCATATCAATAGAGCCATTGTGTTGCTAATATCTACATTTTAATCAACATTAACAAATTTGTTTTACCTACTCATTACAAATATAGTAAAATTGTTTATCGTGTGGCCGCTTTGAATGATGGTCTGCCGGGCCCCCGGACCGACCAGCCTATCAGGAAATCTCCCGGTGACCAGTCTATCCCTGCTCACGCGGGCCACACCTCGAAGTCCGGGGGCCGCACTTTGGATGCCCCTGGAATATAGAGTTTTGCCTATATTATGGTAACCTGAGTCTCCAGCATCCCACATACTAGTAGTGAGCATGAAAAGAGATATTGCACAAATCTCCCTCATTTATAGCTAGACCACCGGGCACATGGGTCCAAGAGGATGCAAAGTGACTAAGCCCCTTTGGAAATAGGGCCTGATCATGGATGCATTTCTTGTAAGTAGGATTGTCAAATCAGCTTTTTTTCCACATTGCTGGCCAGTAAAGATGAAAAATACTTAACTAAGTAACTGCTTCCCTCCTGTGAGTGTATTTATCTTACATAATGCAGGCCTTCACTTGTTACATGTGCTGCCCAAGAATATGTGAAATGTATGTATCTGCAACTTTAGCTGCAATCACTTGTATTTTCTATCTGTTGAGCCACAAAAACAGCCATGTGGGTGATCAGACTTCCCGGTGGGCCACCACTCAGTGGTCCAATTTACATAATGGAGGCCTGAATCAGTGCACAATTAGTCTTTAAGAGCATTCAAAGGGTTAGTCAATAAGACCTCATATCCCGGCACTCAGCAGTAAGGATAGTAGTAAAGGGGAAGGCAACATAAATCCTTCATTGGCTCCAGTTCATATGGTTACTTCACACGGTACAGGTCAGATGGGTGGGTGAGATCCTTGTTGCACCTAAACCTCCTGTTATTCTCCTCTTTGACAATGTAGAGCACCACACATTTGCTCAGTCTTGCTCCGGACTATAATATGTTATATAATTATACTAATACTTGAATGTTGAATACTTACTTCCTATTAATAAAGGTTACATTTCTTGTATATCTTGTATTTAGGATTTATCAAAGATCACTGCTTTACCCTATGGAGGTCAACATCCAGTCTTCCTTAATATAGGTTTTAAAAACATTATTAAAAATACAAGACACAGTCCTTTTTTATTGCCATGTTCATCATACTTTGACAGCAACACAAAACAGGCACTTTACAAACAATATGGGAAATTATATTGAGGAAGAATGTTCACTCAATGCTTTTGAATAATAACAGCACAAATGGTGTTGCAGAGAAAAGATAGCTGTAGCAATGAAGGCTGGATAATTTTCTACTGGAATAGAACAGCTCCATGCCATTGTTATGGGCCATTTCAAAGCAAATCAGTCAAGCATTATTCTGTGGATTTCTTTTAACTGGACAGAATATGTTAACAAATTATATGTATTGTGTAAACAAAATAGTAACAATGTGTCTGTTATTTAAATGAAATTCCATGTATTCTTAATAGAACTGCTCTATGCTGCAGAATAATGAAGACAATCCTTCAATATAATCATATATTATTACACGTTTAAAATTGTTCCTGCTTTTATTCTTTTTGTTTTCTCTTGTGCATCTTTAATTCTAAAAAAACAATTTAAATGTTGGTTTTATAATGTGTTTTGCCACATATAAAAAAAAATCTTCTATACCTTTATCTTTTACTAATCTTCGGTTCTATATTAGAGAGTAGATCTTTTTTTTCGAAATGTTATATTTTTCAGTTTGTTTTTTTACATACACCGATGAATTATATGTGATAAGTAACCTAGCCTATTACTTTTAAACCAAACTTTGTGTCTCCAAAATAGCTATACTGACCAACAAACACCAAAAACTATAGGTAGTTTTAATAAATATATTTTATGGAACTTGAAAATATGATAAAGACAGAAGCTCTTTCAATATAAATAAAATAAAATGCTATGAGCACTTCAATCATAAGAATATCTTTTAAATTGCCTATAACCTCAGAAATGTAATTAATAGGCAACCTGACAAATTGTGTACAGCTGATTTTAAATCACACTTGGAATATTTTAACAAATAGTCTTTGCAAAGCTAGATTTTACAACGTACATAAGGTAAGTACAGGATACCTGGTAGTATCACCCCATGTATATCTCAAATACTATAAAATCATATTTCAAGACTGTTTTTACAGAGATTTTTAAAACATATTTATTGTTTAAAAAAATACAGAAAATACTTGCAGTACGGTTAGTAATATGCAGACACGGGTGCTTATTTCTACATTTTGGTCATAGCAAATGAGCAGAAACGTTATATTGCTCTGCTATGATATATAATTGCTATAGCAATTACTTATGGCAATTAATTTCAGCAATTACTACATATCATGTCCCAATTTGAATATATTAAGAATATTATACATATAATATACAATACATACAGCGTTCAGTCATAACTTTATGACCACCTGCATAATATTGCCAAAAGAGCCCTGACCCGTTGAGGCATGGACTCCTCTAGACCGCTGAAGGTGTGCTGTGGTATCTGGCACCAACGCCTTCACCTGTCACATGTATATACATGGTAGGTAAGTTGAACAGACTCCCAGCAGAAGTGGTAGAGGTTAAACCTGCATGGGGTAGACATATGGCTATCCTGAATCTAAAACAAGCCCAAGGACTGATTAAGGTTTGAGTCTTTACATCAGGAAAATGGGCAGATTAGATGGTCTGATCTGCTGTCAAGTTCTATGTTTATAGGATACTACATATAACTTATTTGTCAATAGATTTTTCAGATTAAAAAATACTAATATTTATCTTGAGCTACCTTTTGCTGATTTAACCATATGTGTGAATATTATATTCATTATAGTAAAACGCATGCAGACAGGTATTAGAATGGCACTTTTTTAAATACTTGATAAATAATATGGTAGGAGAGTATCCCTTGTGGTTATGTTTGAGCCTTTTTTTGCTGTAACACACAATTGTGTGCAATTTAATGATGAAAGCAGCACATACTGTATGACTTATTGACGCTTGTATAATGCTAAATTCGTTTTAATGAGACAGATCTATGTGGTAATTACAATTGCTAAGAAATAGCTGCTACTTCAGCAATTCTAAAAGTGTAAGTGCATATTGGCAGATAATTCCCTTGAAGAAAATGGAATAGAATATAGTTATGACTTACTGTGCAGAATCCACACAGTTATTCTCTTAAATTGGACTCAAAATGTTTTAATAAACAATATCATATGTAACACAATTTTTCGTACAAACACAAAAAGCTTGTCGTATACAGGACAGATACAGTACATTAATCTTTATTGGTATATTCATCTTGTCATGTTGCTACTGGCACCTAGTTAGAAAAATGTCAGAAGAAAATGCCCTCGTGAAGCTTTCTCGTCTAAATGACACACACAAGGACGCTTTTATTTACTAATGTGTTTTTACAGTATAAACGCTTCTGTTGCAATTTAATTGGGGATCAACAGCTAACAGCTACCATATAAATTAATTACCTTTCTTGGAGAGGTTAAACTCGATGGGCTTATGGTTTTTTTCCATATTATTAATATAAATTTGCAATGCAGATGAGAAACAAAACATATACCTGTAAATAAGAAGGCCGGAAAAGACTTGTTTTTAGTTAAAAAGGGGCAAGAAGTGATTCATACGTTAAAAATATTTAAATATG
>VKOC01032551.1:0-14126 GCA_009364415.1 Spea multiplicata | reverse complement strand
TTTTCAGAGCGTTTGCTCTGAAAAAACCCTCATTTTATAATCGATAATAATCGATTCAACTAATCGATAATGAAATTCGTTGCCAACGAATTTCATTATCGATTATTATCGATTTTATCGATTAGTTGTTGCAGCCCTAGATTACAGCAAAGAGAGATGAAACTGTAGCGTGACTAGGGAAACTAGAGATAAGCAGCTCCGCAGCCTGAATGGGGCCTGAAACAGAATTTGCAATATACAATTTGAGCTTCTCACACTCACCACAATCACTGCGGCCCATCCAACTCTGAACTCCATTCCCAAAACCCCCAATGGTCCCTTTTATTACCTCAGCCATGTGCTATGCAGTTTGCCATCTGTTGGTCAGTCCACAAGAACTGCAGATGAGCCAGTGACACAGCAGCAATCGCTGCTTTCCCAGTGGGTTTACACGCTATTGGCTAATGGAGGTCAAACCCCTTTTGAGATTATATTACAGTACAAGCATTCTCACTTCTCCATATTTAATAAATTGAGAATTATGTGAATACAATTCATAAATATTCTTAAAGTATTGTTTACTTTAACTATTCTATATTGTAAATATATATATATATATATATGACATACACTTATTATTTCATCATTACTTTTATATGTTGATTGGCCCTAATTCTGAAGTCTACCATCATTAATATAATCCATAAACATTAATACTAGTAATGTAAACCATGTTAATATCCCTCGATGCTTGTACCAGAGTGATGTAAGTCTGTTAGTTTTTTTAGTTTAATTTATGAAGGTATTGGATTTATCATGGTGTTTGAAGACATGTGGAATAATGAATGTTCATCTGTCATGCATAATTCATGCCTTCCTCAATGTGTTTTTGACACCCTTTGACTGTCAAGTGTAATTAATATCCAATGTTTTCCTGGATATGTTGTTCAAATTGCTAGAGTTCAGTTAACCTTCGACATGCAAAAGGTATGCCATCATACTATCGCAACTGTCTTAGTATTAGCAAATTTCATTATTCTAATACATTATATCTGTCCTCCATCAAACTTTACAGTAGGCACTATGCATTCCTGAAGGTAGGATTCTACCTGCATTTGCCAAAACCAGATTAATCCATCAGACGTCCACGCAGTGAAGCATCCAGGGAACACATTTTGCTGTCAAAAGTCTAGTGGCGATGTGCTTTACTCCATTCCAGTCCATGTTTAGCATTGCCCATAGTGATCTTCAGCTTGTGTGCAGCTGCTCGACCATTGAAACCCATTTCATAAAACTCATAAAGCAACACACATTGCTTGTAATGATGGTGCCTCCAAAGGCACTGTCCAACTCTTTAGTGACAGAGGACAAGCAGTTTTTACGTGTCAATGCTTCAGCACTCAGCAGCCCCACTGTTGTTATTCCTAGATGTTCTACACTTCACAATAATACTTTTTATTATTATTTAATATGGCAAGCCGATCTGGCGCTCAGACTGCTGGAGCACCGGATGTCGTGTCACTGACATCCTGTTTACGTAGAAAACAGCCTGCAGCAATCAGAGGACGGAGGTCTAGACGAAAACCAATTTATTTTTGTACAAACTATATAATGTTTTTTTGTATTCGTTAAAAACAAAAAAAAAGTGTGTGTATGTAAGTGTGTCCATGGGGGACAAACAACATAATGCTTTTTTAAATTATTAAACAAAAAACAGAAATCTCTGTGTCTGTATGTGTTCACAAGTTCAGCCCCTCCCAGTGTCACCTCTGTCCCCATTCAGCTCTTTAGTGTCAGCTCTGTCCCCACTTTAAGGTATTATCCTGGTAGGGTACTCATATTAGGCTTTACAATTTCCCTGCTGCTGTGTACTATACTTCCCATAATCCTCAGCCAGTATTATTGGGGACATTTAACTGGCTAAGCATCAAGGGGACATTTGGTTTTGCTTTTTTAACATTCTTTGTTGCTATTAAATTTAATAATGTTAAACCACATTTGAATCATATTTGTCTTGCTTTATTATAGAGCTGCCACTAACGATTATTTTCATAATCGATTAGTTGGCCAATTATTTTTTCGATTAATCGATTATTTGGCTTTAAAAAATAATATGCAAATTTTCCGTTAACTTAAAATAAAAACTTGTGTCATTAACACTTTTTTCTCTTTATCACAATGGAATTTGACCCACGTTATTTCTCAAACTAAGTTTTACCAAAGTACCAAAAAAAGTTTTACTAGTAAATATTAATTCATGTAAACTATTTTTTAATATTTAATAAAAGCTATGATTGAGAAAAATGTCTCTTGTTTATATTTTCTTTTATTTGCCAACCTGCCCCCCAGTTATGCACATCTCACCCCCAGCTTGCCACTCTGCCCCAGAAAGCCTTATACCTCCTATATGCTACTGTGCCCCCCTGATATGCCTTATACCCCCTATATACTAGTGATATGCCACTGTGCCCCCGGATATGTCACTGATTTACCTTTTACCCTCAATATGCCACTGATATGCCACCGTGTCCCCTGATATACCTTATACCCCGGATATGCCACTCTGCCCCAGAAATGCCTTATACCTCCTATATGCAACTGCGCCCCCCTGATATGCCTTATACCCCTATATGCCACTGCGCCCCCGATATACCTTATAACCCTTTATAGACCATTCTCCTGCAATATTTCTTTAACCCTTTAATGGCAAATAGACATGGGCACAGGCTTACTAGATGTCAGTGACACATACCATTTTCATACCTAAATTACATGTGTGAAAAAAATACACAAAAAAATACTACTACAAACTTTGACCAAGGCTGGTGGTAGAATTAGTGCATGGAAAGAGTTTAATTATCAGCATATAAGTACGCTGGGGTACGCTGTTTTCAAAAGTATATGGTTTAATGTGGTAAGCAGAATTGGGCAACTTAAAAGATGTCCCCACAGAGGAAGAATGACCAGATGTCAAAATTCCAAATTAAAAAAGGCAAATCTCCCAAATGTGGTTCCTTCAGCCCTCAACAACTTGACAAACCTATGCATGGATAGTATCACTGTTCTTGGGAGATGTTGCTGCATACATACTGGGGTGTTGTTTGGCTGTGGCATATCCCAGGATATCCCTGTAAATTCATACCTGAAGTACTATGAGTGTAAATGAAAAAACTAAAAAGATACTACCACAAAGTTTGGTACAATGCATTGTCCTGGAATGAGAAGTATTGCCTCTCCTAATTGCCTGGGAGTCAGAAGCCTTTCCTGATAGGCTGAGTCCGTCCTTTACATCATACTCAGTGTAAGCAGCAGCCAGCTCCAGGTATGTGTGTTGAGTGTATGTGACTGTGTTTGTCACTGTGTGACTGTGTTTCTCTGTTTGTGTGACTGTGATTGTTTGTGTTCCTGTATGTGTAATGTCTGTTATTAGAGGAGTTAATTCTCTGAATCTGCTCATGCCTGGTAATAGGGGTTAACACTATGAATCTACTCTGAATCTACTCTTGTCTGTAATGATTGTATGTATATTTTTAAATCAACATCTAATAGTATATGTAAATCAGTGTATATGTGATATATATATATATATAATGTATTTATGTGTATGTGACGGTGTGTGTATGTGAATCAGTGTGTATTTGTGTAATCTCATCCGCTTCATAGTGTGTCCCTGAATGGCAGAAATAGAATGTGGTCACCCTAGCTGGTGGTAAAATAAATGCATGCAAATAGCACCTAACACTGAACTTGACCTGGGGAGACCATTGGTCTCCCAGCTCAAAGAGTTAAAGGTCTGTACGAGCGACTCTATTGGTTCCTGGCAGGGAGCTCCTCTGCCGGCGACAAATAAGGGTTGCTCGTACAGGCTTCTAAAATCCTGGGGCCGCAACTTAGCTGGGGGAGACAACTGGTCTCCCCGCTCCAAAAGTTAAAGGTCCGTACAAACGACCAATAGAATCGCTTATACGTACCTTTAACTGTTGGAGCGGGGAGACCCAGCCCAAGTTCCGTCGCCAGGAATTAAAGGGCCATAAGAACGACTTTATTGGTCGCCGACAGGGGCCTCCTCTAGCATGTTCGGTATTCAGGCTGAACAACGAAAACACACCCTTCGTGTTTGTTTTTTCATGTTCATCCAAATACGAATGCACAAGTCTAGTGAGTACACTGAAGGAGAGAGAAGCAAATACAGGTAATCATGAGCACTGCATAAATGCTACAACAGCTTTGGTCATGAAAGGTGCAAATAAAATAAATAATAAATAAAGTGTAAACATCTGCATTATAACTCCACGTGGGGAATGCTACTCTGCTAATCAGATCAACAGATCAGATTTTCCATGATATAGGAGTAATTCAAATGTACAACTTTCATTGATCAGCATCTCTGATTAGAAACTTGACTGCATTAGAATCCCTATGCATTTTTGTCATGTAGGCTTTCCATTATGCAGAGCAGTACATAATAATAGCAATGTTTCATGTAAGTATAAAATATGTTTTCTAGAGTAAAGACATTTATTTCATAGAATGCATTTTATGAGAATTTTAATACTGTAAGGACTTACCTGCCACCCGGGTCCGGGGCTGCTCCCGTGACGCGTCCTTCTCCGGTGGCTTCCCGGGCAGCAAGTACTGGGAAGACGCCAATCCGGCGTCTTCCCAGCGTGGACGGCAAACCAGTAACACAGTGCCACAGTGTTGCCAAAACCTGAAATTGCACTGTCCATCAGGAACGCACTCTTATAACCTCGGGTGACCTCTACCTACAAGAAACGCCTCCATCTCTCCCTATTTAAACCTGGGACTTCCACTTCTGGGTCACCCTTGGTTGGTGTTTTTTGCTAATTGCATGTGCGTTTGATTGTTGCTTGTGACTGACCGCTTCGTTTTGACTTGGCTTGTTGACCTCGTTCCTGTCTCTCTGATTCGGCTCCTAATTCCTGCTCGTCTGGTATTGATTCGGCTTGTTGACCTCATCTCTGGATTCTGACTCGGCTTCTCCGGATTACCTGTTTGATCCGGCTGGTTCTCTGACTTTCTCTTGGTTCCTGTTTGGCCTGGCTCACTCTGTCATCCAGGGTCCTACCTCACCAAATGATTACGAATACATTTTATTTAAAATAAATTCCCATGCATATTGCTATAAAATTGTTTATTTAAATTAAAACAAACACAGCTTGATAAATGACAACATACTTATTTATCTCACCCACAATGTCTTTTGTGTTAAAGCATTCTGCTAAAACACAAGATATATAATTATAGTGATTCAAAACATGCAGATGTTGAAGTATATCCAGTCTTGCATATTAAGTATTCCACATTCCCTTTTTTCTATATTTGTAATTCTATTCTGCTACAGAAAATAAAATAGTGTACCCTAAAAGATTTATTTCAAGAAAACATGATTTGTATATTTTTCTAAAATTAAAATCATAGAGATTAAAGTCAGGGGTAGTCTGGGATGTGACAGTTCCCATTTAATATGTACATATAATTTCTTCTGAATACTCAATATCTACAGGTGACAAGGTTTCTATTTGAATAAATACCATGGGAATTCTAAAAAGTGCACCTTATTGCATTTTCTATAATAGCTGAAAATAGATTGATATAGTCAAACTTTTAATCACAGCTTGTAGGTACAGTAAATTATCAATTACTAAAGTACTTTGGAAATTGAGTAAAATGTAATCTTATTCCATTTTTGTTGTTTATAACAATAACTAGTGTTGCCTTTCTAGGATTTGTCTTTTCATTTTACGTGTATGTTTTAATGCAGCATGGATGTATAAATTCAGAAAAAAAGCTATTGGCTTTTCATCATTTTCATACAATTGCATGTTATATTTTGAAGATCGAGGCTCTTTATTATTTTTAGTAAAGAGACGGAAAGTTTCTGTCTGATGTATAATTCTCAAGTTGCCTTAAATGACTAATGGGGATATAAATCTCTGTGTGTATAGTGTAATTGTGAATTTATAGAGGTGTAAAATGATTATATAGTTAATTGGAGGCAATTTGAGGGTTCATTATATCTAACAACATATACTTTACACTAATATGTTCATTAAAAGTATTAGATGAAAAATATTTATTTACACTATGTTGTGTTTATAGTGTGTTTTGATCGGTTGTTGAATTCCACAAGTGTCTGTTTTTTTTTGCCAAATTATAATAGTAGTGGTAGAGATTACAAATAATACTATTTAATTTGTTCTTTAAATGTTTATTTGACATATTTTATTTACATTCCAAAATCTAATTAATATACAATTATAAAACACTGCACCACTAATTTGCACTGGAAGTTGTTATGCAATTACCAAAAACAGAACAAAAATTGATCACAATAAGTGATTTAAATTAAATTTTGCTCTTGATTAAATATACCCTCATCAACGGTGTTGCCTGAAATAGTTAATTTCATATTTTCACATATAATGAGCTGAGTTCAATAAAAGAAGTTAATTCTATCACAAATAATTGAATAAAAGTCCTTGCATAGACTGCAAAAAAAGGGCAATGGAAGACTGGAAAAATGTTGCCTGGTCTCAATTCCAGCTGCAACATTCAGACGGCAGGGTCAGACGTTGACATAAACAACATGAAAGCATGGATCCATCCTGCCTTGTATAAAGGGTTCAGGCTGCTGCTGGTGGTATGGTGTTTGGGACATTTTCTTGGCACACTTTGGGCCTCCTAGTACCAATTGAACATCGTTTAAATGCGACAGCCCATCTAAGTATTGTTGTTGACCTTTCCATCCCTTTATGACCACAGTGTACTCATCTTCTGATGGCTACTTCCAGCAGAATAATGCACCATGTCACAAAGCTCACATTATCTCAAACCGGTTTCCTGAACATGTTCCATAGTGGAATGTGGAGGTGGTTCAGGTGTTTCATGTAAATTATGTGCACAGATCATGTACAAATCAAGTGTGTGGGTCCAGCTTCATTTTTGCAACTAACAGATTCAAGGAGACTGTTAAGGGAAGATTAAGTTAGTCTTTGCTCCCGGGGCAAGATGAGCTCCTGAAAGAAAATTCCTGAGCCAAATGTTACATTACCTCCCTGGACTTGGGTGTGATGTCTTGGAGAGGTTTTCCAGAGCCTTGCTTAGCTGGGTTTGGCTTATTCGGATTATTAGGGTTGTCAGCCTAGATCAGCCAACTAAAAGCCTGAGAGGGCTCCAGGCTAGGGAGCTAGGCATTTATTTAATGATTTTTTAGGGTATTTGTTTTGTTCAACTGTAAACAAATCCATACTCCATCAGAATATTACAGTTCATGATTCTGAATGCCCTAGAGGTCTGTACTTTAAGATCTGAAATTTGACTTAATATCCCTTAGTGTTACGTCGGATCAGGTATCACAGGTAATGGACCCACAATGCAGGAATGGCGAGTATATCCGATAAACAAGCCGGGATCGGGGCAGGCAGCACAGGAGCGTAGTCAAAAACGATAGCCGAGGTCGGGATGGGCAGCGCAGGATCAAGGTCAGAAGAACGAAAGCCGAGGTCTGGTAAATAACAATCAAAAGGAACAAGAGAAACAAACACAATGAGAACAATGATATGGACTCGTTGAACGGGCAAGGAAACACAGGACCAGGAAGTTTAAATAGGGCCAATGGCGGGAAAGCAGGTACGATGACGTCATCGCGACCGGCGCAATTATAGCGTCGTCGCGATGGCAACAAAACAAAACAAAAAGCAGACAGCCACCGTGGACATGCAGCGGCGATCGAGTGGACATGCCTGCGGCGGCTCTCTCTGCCTGTGTTGCCGCCGCGAGCGACGTGGCAGCGCTACACAGGCAGAAGAGGTACTGGTCGGGTGCCGCGAGCATGTAGCGGCGGATCGTCTCTCCGATTGCCGCTGACATGCTGCGGCAGCCCGATCAGGACTGTCAGTGGCAGGGAGGCGTGCCTGCTCGACACGCATGCCCCCCGTGTGCGTGCCTGCTTGACACGCACGCCCCCTCGTGTGCGTGCCGCGCGCACGGCAGCACACGAGGAGGACATGCGCGAGAAACGCCGTGGGACCCCGGCCGGACAGGTAGGTATGACACTTAGATAAAACGGCTTTGTCACAACATATAAAATGATGTAGGTCCTTCTTTTCTTTTGTGAATGAAAAATTTGTGTATGAAAAGTTGTACTGTGAGATGTCTAGCACAACAAATCTCAAAAATAATAATATTGTACTAAATTGTATTAGTAGTGCTTAATAGTTGTTCCTATCATCACCAATGTTTTTTATCCAGGAGGATATTCTTTAAGCCACAATGTTTTAATGTGTAGCAAAGATCTAAAATTACTTATTTTGTCCTTTAAAGGTATGCATTCAGCCTGAACATGACATTTACAAAGTGATCAGCGAACATATTGCTAATGATAAAAAAAAATCACACCTGCTTTGTCAGGTCCCGTCCAGGCTGCGGAGCTGCACGTCTTTAGTTTCCCTTGTCTTACTGCTGTTCCCCCTTCACTGTAATCCATTTCTGGATTTCATTATGCTCTGTACTGTGCTTCTGATTCCTTGATTCCAGTTCAGCTCTGTTTCCTTTATAAGGTGTGCCCCACCCGTTATGTTTGTCTCAGTCTGCAGTCTACAGGTATGTAGACTGTGTCAGGGCTCAACACCTGGGTGAGTGCAGTCGCCCTGCCCCAGGCCCTGTCCTACTCCGCTACTGCACAATAACTCCTGACCACCATCTTTGGGCGCTCTGGGTCATTACAGTTGTCTGTATGGACCCAATTCCTGACACGCTTCTGGCCAGCTACAACTATAGCTCTCAGATAATCTCTATAAATGGCCTCAAATAACTCCACTTTCCTTTCCACTCACCCTGCAACTGTGACAAAGTACCACATACCAATACAAAAGAGAAAGTGTCCACTGCTGTCCAACGGGATTTGAAAAACAGACCTACTACCCTTCTGCTCACCCTTATAACCTCTCTCTACATCCTGTTACCTCCCCCGAAGCAAACATGCTCACTTGACTCTCACCCCTCCCTGCAATGAATAACTTCATGATCACTGACGTTGAACCCCTCATGATCACTGTCTATCTTTGTCATGTTGCCCTTCAGGGCAGCCATCTTGTGCCATTTCTTAATTAAACATTTTCCAAGGTATCAGCAGGGTGTAGTTTATACTGTGGGTACTGACAGTACTCTTCTGAATAAAGGAAAAAGAGTGAAGTAGGCCATCTAAAAGCTTTGATCTTTTAAGTAAATAGCACCAACCATAGAAATGTCCTTCAAAATATATTTATTTATTGTTTTCTGGTGTTTTTTACTAGGCAATATTTCATATCAAAAGTAAATTTATACTGTTATTCAAAGTTCTTTCTTCTATTATTAAACATGATTCTCTTTGTTATCGACCAAGTCCATGGAGAACAATACCCCAAGGTCTCTACAGTGACATTCAACTTCTTTTTTTTTAATAATGCTATCAATGCAGTTGTCTGTTTACTTGAATAATTACTCAGAATTCAAGTCCTCATTACCCTTATTAATTTTGTCCTTTTGTATAATATGCCATATTATTCTGATAAATGAGGGGCCAAATTACGTGTATTTTGTGTATAAACTAAGCTGTGTACTGCCTATATTCTAGTTTAAATTTTTAAACAAAAATGTAAGATATTCTTTTCTCTATTAGTTAATTTCCATTCTTGCAATCATCAGCACGTCAGAAATGCTTTATTAGCACAGATCTCCCTACCATGGCTTTATTGCATTAATTACTAACATCCCTACACTCACTTCACAAATGTACTATTTGCAGTTATATGATATAACATCTGTCATCAATCGGCTCAATCCACATTATTTTTTTGTAAATTCTCCGTTTATTGACAGATTTATGACAAAAGAAAACAGATTGTGTCAAATTGCGTCAAATTGCGGCAGGGAGATACATAGTTAGTAAAGTCAATACAAGATGTACAGTAAGACTGTAAGAAATACAGCATCCAAAAGGCAATACAAATTCCACTAGTACAAAGATAATATATCAAAAAAGTACATACTTGGAACGGTGGAAGGGCTACATACATAGAAATAGATCACAGCGTCATACAGTGAAGTATACATAGTCAAATAGAGCCTGTCTCAGTGACCATGGGCATTGGTGGAAGTGACAATTGGACTAAATGAGCGTCCTGCACAGCAAAAGAACAATCAGGTTGCATGAAAGTACCAGAGAACCGTGGCTGGATGAAGCGAACCCAGTAATACAACAAAAGAAAAAAATAGGGGGAAATAAAAAGGGGGGGGAAGCGATGTGTGTATCGGTGTTACCAGCTGCCAAAGTTAGAATGTGAGCAGTGTATTTGGAGTATATGGAGGAGACATTTTGTGAAAAACAGCACCCATAGGAGGCAAAACGGAGGGCGCGGACCACATTCAGGGAATCTCGGGGAGGAAATGAGGTCTTTCCACCAGAACCAGCGTCTATTATATTGAAATTCTTTCCCTCGAGACGTCCACACTAGTTCCTCCATTTGTGAAATAAAGTGTAGCTTGCTAAGCCATATGTGTATAGGGGGAGTATCTTTCTTCCTCCAGAAGAGTGGGATGACTGCCTTGACTGTACTCAGTATGTGGTAAGTGACTGAATGTTTATAAAAAGCGACTGAGAGGGGAGTGTGATGTAGCAGGACTGCCTCTGGGGTTAGGATAAAAGCTGGGTCATTTACTTCCCGAAGTACACGCTCCGCAACCTTCCAAATATGGTACAACTAGTGGGCATTCCCACCAGATGTGCAGGAGGGTACCCTGTCCCCCCTCACACCTCCAGCAGATGTCAGGCACGTCCGGGATAAATCTATGCAGGTCATGAGGGACACGGTACCACCTAATGAGCAGCTTGTAAGAGGCTTCTTGTATTTTACTGTCCAGGGCACCTTTGTGTATTAATTGAATAATTTTAGAAGAAATGTGGGGGAGATCTCGCTCCCAAAGGGCTAGAAAATACAGTTTGGAATTGGTATCATAGGCAAGCTACATGGAGTACAGTGTGGACATCAGATGGGCCGGTTCAGAAGTGGCGGAGCAGAGATGTTCAAAGTCCGTCAAGGGTCTGCACTAGTCAGAGCGTCGGGGTAGAGAGGAAATGAAGTGTGAGAGTTGAAGATAAAAAAAGTGTCTTGTGCATGGGGTGGGCGAGTGCCCAACAACTCTTTCATAGCTTTCATAGCGTTGCAGACAGGCATGGTGAAGACGTAGTATGCCCGAGAGTGTAGGCGAAAACCGTGTCGCTCATCTAGTGAGGTAACCGGGTGGGAAGGCAGGGTTGTCAGAGAGGGGATAAAGGGGGCTAGGATGGGTTAAAAGTCGCCCCTTATAAATGTATTTTTTAAAAATGCGGAGTGTTGGTGAGATGGTGGGATGTTTAATAGACGTGGTACCGCCAGATACGGTCGGTAACCATGGATAGGCATGGATAGGGTGGGGGAGCATCCAGCAGAACCCACTGTTTGGGGGAACGCATTGTCCACTCGATCACTCTATGTATATGGGCTGCGTGATAATATAATTCCAAATGAGGAACACCCAGCCCCCCACATAGTTTAGGTCAGATGAGGTGGGAGAAGGCAAGACGGTGCGTGCCAGAGGACCAGATGTACTTCAGAAAAGTCCGGTGGCACTGTTTAAAATATGATTGGGGAATGAAAATTGGCAAAGTGTGAAATAGATGTAAAAATCTTGGTAAAATATTCATTTTAATTACGGAAACTCTTCCAAACCATGATACATGTGGGACTGACCAATGGCGTAGGTCCCGTGACACCCTATCCAGGAGGGGGAGAAAGTTTAGGGAAAATAAGAGAGAAGTGTCACACCATTTAATGGGGAAGCGTAGGCTAAGGGTACGTTTAATAGAAGCCGGAACCCGTATCTCTAATATTTCGGATTTCGGAGAGAGGGGGCATCCCTGGTGTGTGCCATTAGACAGGACAACAGGTTCCGAAAGGGAACCATTGACCCGGATTCGAGCAGAAAAGTCCGTCCAAGACCCAAATGCCGCAGAGCCTGAAAGATGTAGGGCCAAGAGACCCTATCGAAGGCTTTCTCCGCGTCAGTAAAAACCAAAGTCAGAGGGGTGTCATGATGTTTAGCATGAGCAATCACATCAAGTACCCGTATGGTGTTATCACGTGCCCCCTTCCCCGGGACAAACCCTACCTGGTCCAAATGTATTG
This sequence comes from Spea multiplicata, assembly GCA_009364415.1. Classification (NCBI taxonomy): domain Eukaryota; kingdom Metazoa; phylum Chordata; class Amphibia; order Anura; family Pelobatidae; genus Spea; species Spea multiplicata. The sequence continues at coordinate 1,920 of VKOC01032551.1, read as the reverse complement.
CATTAGAGATGAGGGGTTTTAGACGTGTCGCCAGTATCTTGGCTAGTAGCTTGATATCGGTATTAAGTAAAGAGATTGGCCTATAATTGCCACAAAGGTCCGCACTTTTGCCGGGTTTCAATATAAGAGCTATATGAGCCGTGTTAGTGTATGGGTCAAAATGATCGCCGTCTGCCAGTCTATTAAACAAAGTGACCAAGTGGGAGCCCAGTATGTGCAGAAATTTATGATAATAGGCCTATGTTAAGCCGTCTGGGCCTGGGCTCTTTCCATTCGGCAGAGACTTAATGGCAGTCTCCACTTCCTGTAGTGGAGACTTCCAACAATGCGGAATCCACCCTAGAGATGTGGACAGGGAGGAATTTATTCAAGTATTGTTGAAGAGAATCCCTAAAGGTGGCGGTCGATCCAGGGGCAGGAGGCAATCCATACAATGATTTATAGTAACTGTGGAAGCAGGACGCTATGTCAGGGGTGGAGTGATAGGTTCTGCCTGAGCGGTCACGTATTTTAGATATATATGACATCGCTCGTTTGGCCCGTATAGCCCTAGCAAGGAGTTTCCCTGCCTTGTCCCCCATTTCATAGAAATGTCTATGTATCAGGAGATAGTGTCTCTTAGCGCGTGTATTTACCAGGGATGCCAGCCTCTCTCTCAACACACCGAGTTGGATCCGGAGGTCGGGGTTTAAGGAGAACTTATGGGACCCCTCTAGAGTTGCTATTTCATTGGTGAGGTGCATAATCTCCCCCAGAGCAGGGCGCTTTGCGGCAACTCCCAGTTTGATAAGGTGACCCTGGATGACAGATTTATGGGCCTCCCATACAGTAGGGAAAGATATATCAGGGGAGATGTTGGAAGTAAAGTAGTTGCGCAACTCTTCTGCAAGGATATGAACATTAGCCGGGGGTGATAAAAGGGATTCGTTTAGTTTCCAGCTCCACGCTCTAGGTGGTAAGTCAGTAAAGGATAAGGTTACATGCAGTGGGGCATGGTCCCCAAGAGTCGTGGGCCCGATGCTGGAAGAGGAGAGCATTGGTAAGTGATGATGCGTGATAAAAATGGAATCAATTCCATGGAGCAGTGAGTAGTATGTATAGTCCTTAACGGACGGGTACTGAACTCGCCACGCATCAACAAGTTGCAAATCATGAAGGGTCCTTCTAACTTTTGAAATGCGTGAATATGGGATGTGTGAGCGTCCAGAAGAACAGTCCAGTCTGGGCTCAAACGTCATGTTGAAGTCGCCCCCCACCACAGAAATCCCATCCTGGAAATCGGCTAGTTTACGAACCGATACCAAGAAACTCGTTTGATTTTGATTGGGAGCGTATATACAGGCAAAGGTAACAATTTGAGAAACAATATAGCCTTTGATAAAGACACACCTTCCCTCAGAGTCCTTCCAGGTGTCTACTAGCTGGAATGGCAAAGATTTGTGTAATAAAATAGCTACTCCCCTAGACTTGGTGTCATGGGAGCTCGAGAAAAAGGTTAGGGGGAAGCGGTTTGCGCATAATTTCGATTCCTTACTATCTCTGAAGTGGGTTTCTTGGAGGAAAGCCACTGTAGATTTAGTAGATTGTAGGAAATAAGATAGACTGGAGCGGCTTTCCAGTTTATTAAGGCCTCGTACATTTAAGGTGACAAATTTAACTACCGTATTTTTCGCTCTATAAGACGCACCTGCTGATAAGACGCACCTAGATTTTAGAGGAGAAAAAAAAGGAAAAAATATTTTGAGCTAAAAAATGGGCTAAAATATTTATTACAATAACTGAATAAGCTATGAACACAGTAAGACACACGCAGTAAGACACACACAGACACAGTAAGACACACACAGACACAGTGAGACACACACAGACACAGTGAGACACACACAGACACAGTAAGATACACACACACACAGTAAGACA
>VKOC01032547.1:0-17871 GCA_009364415.1 Spea multiplicata | reverse complement strand
TCCCACAAGTAAGTAGCAGGGCTTGAGGTGCGGCTCGCGTAAGATCGGTTGCCCTGGCTGGGCCGCATGTTGGACGCCCCTGGTATAATAGATACCAAGAATATTAAAATACATGTATTCCTGTTCATTAGATAAAATACTGCTTTACCATACAGCTAATGTGTATTTTCCACCTCCAGTAAAGCTGCTAGGTACGGGTAATACAGATGGAACAGACAAGCTGCTTGGGGACAAGGATGGCACAAACAAGCTGCTTGGGGCAAAGCTGGCACTGTGAGATGATATGAGCAATGTATATTTGTCTCACAGTGATTATGTTCTTGGACGCTAAAAGTGCAGGAAATAACCAAAGAAAATCACAATTACTTCCATAAATAAAAAGGATTTGTGTACTAAATGTTCCCCTTTTACAGCAATGCTGAGTATGGCGGCACTTGTTCAAAATGATAATTTTACTCCTTGAAAAAACCAACATTAAAAAGAAAGAACTATCCAAGTTAGCATAATGTTATGATTTGCCATAAACATATACGATAAAACAACATACAGAGAGAGAGAGGCTGTAAAAGTAGTTTGAAATCATTTTGTATGCAAGCTGTTACTTTATTAAATCCTTTTTCCACTGTTTTAAAAAGAAAAGAAAAAAATGGTGCAAGGTGGTACACGGGCACTTGGTTATCTGTTCAAAACATTCTAAAGAATTTCACAACATACTAGGAATTCTTGATGACATTCCCATGGGCGCTGGAATTCCGCTTCACGCAAAGGTACTTAAGTTAAGTAGGAAACTCACCAACTACTACTTTCTTTAAAAAAACACTTATTTTATCATAAAATAAGCAAACCAAAAGTGGAAGGGGCGATACACAAGGAGGCAGAGCCTGTCCTGGTGTGTGTTATGGTGGCTGTGCGGCAGAGCCTGTCCTGGTGTGTGTGTGTTTGGGTGTCGGTGTAGCTGGACAATATACAGGGCTTACTAGTCTGTTCTTGCATGAAGCACACTTGATTTGGTCTTTCATAATGTGTAATGAAGGTGGTGTCTTGAAACGGGAACTCTTCTGCAAACTTCCATTTTAGTGAATAAGACACCATTGGTGTGTAGTTGCAAACCCAGGAGTTTGCACAAAATTGCAGTTCTTTAAAGAATAATCCAACTACTGCACAGTCACCAGCCTCAATACTTAACCATGAGGCAGATGCTCAGTGAGGTCACATAATGTGACCTTATAGTATCAGCAAGGCAGCTCCCACCAGTTGCACATAGAAGCCAGGTGCTTGACAAATAAGAATCAGAAGAGTCTGAAGAATTATGTTTATTTTTATGAGCCTAGTTAATCTTGCAAGGGGTGTAATTGGTGATTAAATTTACACAAGCAGGCATGTTCAACTCTTTTGCAAACCCTACAAAATGTGTGGAAGATATACATACACAAGAGTGACACAACAACCTTGTTGCGCATTATGAAGACAAATTTGCTGTGCTATGTACACATTGTAGAATGAAACACATTTCACAGAAAAAAATATAAAAATCCTGTCATTATTTGAATAATTTCTGTTAGATGTTTTAACTGTGGTGATCAAATATAATAATTCATAAGGGCTGGGCTTATTAAGTAGTTAATGAGTTTTCGTCTGGCATGGGCCATTCACAGATATAGTTTAGCCTGTTCTCTATAGAGTCTGTTACAATACCAGGAGATGGGTATTGATTTTACAAGTTCTGTGATAAATCTTGGTTTGTTATAAAATCCTTAATCGAACTGGGTTCAGTGTTAGCCTTACATGAGTAACGATCAGGAGCTAACAAGAACAATATCCATGGACTAGGATCATAGCCTTCAAGGCATATACTGTCATGTTCTACCCAGGCTGCGGAGCTGCATATCTATCTTGCTTCAGTTTTTCTGTTTTGCTTTAATCCACTCCTGGATGTCTGTATGCTCAGTTCTGATCTTCCATTCTGCTCTTTGCTTCAGCTCTGTTTCCTTTATAAGCTGTGCCCCACCTGTGGGTTCTGTTTGTCTCAGTCTGCAGGTATGTCTCTCATGTTGGTTTGTTTCATACCTTTGTCAGTAGGGATTAGCGTTAGGACCCACTGTCAGTGGAGTACTTTGGCGTAGTGGTGGGCTAAGCATTCTGGCCATATGATGTGATGGAATCTCCAATAGTTATCATATAGTCCTAGGCTAGTTTCTGTATTTATGTGTGTCATCCTGTCCTGTATCCCCAGCAGCGGGGTGTCCTGTCCTGTATCCCCAGCAGAGTGGTGTCCTGTCCTGTATCCCCGGCAGCGGGGTGTGCTGTCCTGTATCCCCGGCAGCGGGGTGTCCTGTCTTGTAGCCCCCGGCAGCCGGGTGTCCTATCTTTTAACCCCCGGCAGCGGGGTGTCCTGTCTTTTAACCCCCGGCAGCGGGGTGTCCTGTCTTGTTCCCTGTATTATGTATGTCTTGTCTGATTATGTTTCTTGCTTGGTCTCTCTGTTGCTTGCTCTCTCTGTCCCCTTTAGTTGTCCCCCCTATGTTTCTGCTATATCCTTTGCTTAGCTTCCATACTCCTAGCCTGCAGCATCCTGCGCATGATTCTAGTGATATGTTTCATGCCTGCTCCAGGGTGCCTGCAGGATATCACTTTGTTTCCTTTTGGATTACATCTGCTGCTATGTCAGGGCGCTGGTATGTGGCTGCACAACCCTAGGTGCTCAACACTTGGGTGAGTGCAGTCGCCCTGCAACCAGGCCCTGTCCAACACCGCTACTGCACCGTAACTCCTGCACACAATCTTTGGGCACGCTGGGTCCATGCAGTCATCTGGATGGACCCAGTTTCGTGACCTATACCTGCTTAAAAAAGTATCATATTCTGAGGATCCTTTTCAGCCATTCCATATTCCATTGGGCTGCAACAAAAAAACTCAATGGCTAGGGGGGGAGTTTTAGACAGCCTCCTGTACTGTGGTCCAACTTACCTGTCTTTCAGGTAATACTTATGAGCCTACATTTTAAACATTTCCACTACTATCTCTAGCTTTATCACATTACCAACAGTTTTGACAATGTGAATATAAAAACAAAATTAATTATAAACCAAGGGTAAGAAAACTTAGCACAGATCACTCTTTTCTCATGTACAGTACAATAAACAGACATTCTAAATCATGGGGAAGTGTTGCTTTTAACCAACAGTTTCTTATTTTGTACAATAGCTGTTCATCGTGGAAATTGCTAAACTTAGCATAAAAAAAGTATTTATTATACAAATACCAAACCTTGAGACATTTCACTCTCGATTATTAAATGGGTCTATACAGGTTGGCCAATTACAGTATTCATTCCACACAATACAGAATTCCCACATGCGCTACCGAGATATTTCTAGGAACAAGGGACAATGAAAAGGTTGTAAGATGTCACGCTCTTGCGATGATAAAGTGAAAAAACTGCCAAGGAAGATTCAAGACTAAAGTAGACAGGTCTTCTTAAGATTATACGCGTTAGGATTTCCATTACATTCAGTAACACCAAAGTATTTTAAGTGAAGATTAACAGCTGGGGACTGCAGTAATACTTTCAGTGATGTAATAATGCTTTTTTAATCATGTATTGCAGCTGTCCAAAATATTGTACTCACACCACATTGACAAAATCAAACTTGCCGCTATGATTCTTTCAACTGTTTTGATATTTAAGTTTACAATGGTACTTTTTCTCCATGTTATCCAAAAGCTAACGCTTTGTGGTTCAAACTAAAATGTTCCCCAAATCCCATTGACTACCATTGAAGTATATCTTCAATCAATTTTCTCCCGCTGAGTGAAGTTCACAAATGTTATTCTAGCCTCTCATCTATTCCTGTTTAAGTGGCACAAATAAAAATGATTCTTTTTTTTCCTATAACTTGTAAAAATGTCCTTAAATATGTTGTACTTATATACCAGTGAAGCAAAGTATGTTAACTCACAAAGAAAAAACTAACAGGTGGCATCTGCCTCCACCTACATGGAGTTTACAAGAGTTACTCCTCTGTGATTTAAAAAATAAAGCAGTAAATCAATTAGTATTATATATGCGCAAAGGGTGGGGGTCTAGCCCTTTACATTTTTGCCCTTGTACACATACTGTATATACTGTACACATACAGTATATGATGTATCTTACCAATCACCTAATTAACTCAGATATACTGTACCTCCTTAGAGCATATAGTGACCTGCTAAGAGGAGGCAAAAGTTCTCATTATTCTGAATGGCACATGCAGCAGAACAAACTTTAAGTGGTAGTGTGAGGTTCGTCTTACCAGAAGGAATCCGATGTGCAGGACTGGAACACACTTGCTCAGAAACAGAACACACGCAAGGGGCCTGGTGAGGGTTACAGGGCACTTGGTAGTGTAGCTGTAAGCACGAGTGGTCAGAGGGAAGCCGTTTAGTAGACCAGGGTCGGGATGCCAGAGGTACACGTAGTCGGTATGGATAGCCGGGGTCAGGATGCCAGAGGTACACGTAGTCGATATGGATAGCCGGGGTCAGGATGCCAGAAGTACACGTAGTTGCAGGAAGAGCCAAAGTCAGGAAACCAGAGAAACACAGGAAGCCGTTTAGCAGACCAGGGTCGATACCGGGAGGACAGGAACGAAGCAAATATAACAAGTATATATGTCACGGAGGAGCTCAGGATATACGGACAGGACCAGTATAACTGAGCACTGTGGATACTGTGCTCGAGGTTTAAATAGCCCGGGGGGGCGTTCCCTGACGTCCGGGACGTGATCGCGTCCTGCGTCGCCATAGCGACGCGGCAGAATCCAGCCGGCGGTCCGCTTCATAAATATTCATGAAGCGGCCGCGTGCGCGAGCGGCTGCTTCTAATGCGAGTGTGCGGTGCCGGCGTTTCTGCCGGGGAAGAGGAGAGGACGGTCCGGAGCAGCTTAAGGTAAGTGCCTTACAGGATCCCCCCGCAAGACGCGACCTCCGGGGGCGAGGATGGCCTGGCTTGAGAGGATGCAATCTATGAAATCTTTGAACACATGAGGGAGCATGAACTTGACTTGCAGGTTCCCAGGTCCTTTCTTCTGGGCTATATCCCTTCCATTGAATAAGGTATTCTAGATGCCCTCGATGGATCCTGGAATCTACCACTCTTTGTACCACGTATTCTTCAACTCCGTCGATGACCACTGGGGCAGGAGGCGGAGGTACTCGGTCAGGAAAAGGGTTGGCCACCCAGGGTTTGATCAGCGACACATGGAAGACCGGATGAATCCGACAGGTAGAGGGAAGTTTCAATTGCACTGTCACTGGGTTGATGATTTTCGTGATACTGTATGGGCCAATGAACTTAGGTCCCAATTTCTTAGAAGGAATCTGTAAGCGCAAATGACTTGTGGACAGCCAAACCTTGTCGCCGCAGTGGTAAGTAGGGGGACTGGAACGATGGCGATCTGCATATAATTTGTAGGCCTTTCTAGCCTTGATTAAATTTTGCTTCAGGACATGAAATTGTCTGGTTAGCACAGTGACTCGATCCGAAATCCCGGAAATCGTGGGTTCCGTAGGCAGACCAGGAATCATGATAGGGTGGTAAGCATAATTTGCGAAGAATGGAGACATCTTTATAGATCGCTGTTTTTGATTATTATAGGTGAACTCTGCGGAAGGGAGGAATTGAAGCCAATCATTCTGAAGGTGCGTGGTGTAACATCTCAAATAATGTTCTAATATCTGATTTAGACGTTCGGTCTGACCGTTGGTTTGCGGATGAAAGGCCGTGGACAGAGTGGGACGAATGTGAAGCTTGCGGCAGAACACCTTCCAGAAACGAGATGTGAATTGTACTCCACGGTCTGAAGTAATTGTTCGTGGTAATCCATGAAGCCGAAACACAGTATCCAGGAACAAGGTGGCTGTAGTGGAAGCGGAGGGAATGCCAATGGTGGGAATAAAGTGTGCCATTTTTGTGAATCTATCGATCACCACCATGATTGTGTCGTGTTTCTTGGAGGGTGGTAGATCGACAATAAAGTCCATCGAGATTTCAGACCAGGGAGCCGAAGGAGTGGGTAATGGGCGGAGAAGGCCCATTGGTCTTTTACGTAGGGTCTTGGTACGAGCGCAGGTGGTACATGAACGGACAAACGAGGTCACATCTTTGTCTAGCGAAGGCCACCAGAATTGGCGTCGAACGAGGTCTGTGGTCTTCTTAATGCCCCCATGTCCGGAGAGGAGAGAATCGTGGCATGTGTGTAGAACCTTTAAACGAGCTGGGGTCGGTACAAATATCTTATCACGGTAGTATAGTAGATTTCGGGTACGACGAATAGGAGGATTAGTTCTCGGGACTACGGCTCTGCGGGATAAGGAGCGAATAAAGTCCATGAGGGATGGTCGGTGTGTGAGGAAGAGACTGGAAGGAAGAATAGTATCCGGTTGAGTCTCGGGACCACTTGATACTGTAGGTAACCGAGATAGGGCGTCTGCTTTGGTATTGCGGGATCCAGGGCGATATGTAATATGTAGATTAAATCTCGTGAAGAAGAGAGCCCACCGAGCCTGCCTAGGGCATAGACGTCGTGCGGAGCGAAGATACTCCAGGTTCCGGTGGTCGGTATATACCGTTACTGGATGTTGAGTCCCTTCCAGCAGGTGACGCCAGGTGTCCAAGGCTTGTTTGATGGCCAGTAGTTCTCTGTCCCCCACACTATAGTTCATCTCGGCCGGTGTGAGTTTACGCGAGTAATAGGCCACAGGATGCAAATTTTGTTTCTCCCCATGTCTTTGGGACAGGACTGCTCCTACCGCTAGATCCGAAGCATCCACCTCCAAGTAGAACGGTTCCGCCACCATGGGTTGAATAAGGATGGGAGCAGTGGTAAAGTGTTGCTTGAGAGCATCAAACGCATTCTGTGCCTCCGGTGTCCAGGCAAAACGGGAGTATTGACGAGTCAACTTGGTGATGGGTGCAATAACGTGAGAGAAATTCCTGATAAATTTGCGATAGTAGTTCGCAAAACCAATAAAACGTTGGACCCCTTTTTTATCAGAAGGTACTGGCCACTCCATGATAGCTGACACCTTTTTAGGATCCATCTGCAGGTTTCCAGGCGTAATGATGAATCCCAGAAATTCTACCTGAACAGCTTCAAATTGGCACTTCTCCAGCTTAGCGTAAAGGTGGTGTGCACGTAGACGTTCAAGAACCATTTTGACTTGGTTACGATGATCAGACAGATTTGATGAAAATATAAGAATATCATCCAGATATACCACCATAAAGATATCCAGATAGTCTCGAAAGACGTCATTTAAGAAGTGTTGAAAGGTAGCCGGGGCATTACAGAGCCCGAAGGGCATTACCAGATATTCGAAATGTCCATATCGACTTCGGAAGGCGGTCTTCCATTCGTCTCCCTTACGTATGCGGACCAAATTATAAGCCCCTCGGAGATCAATTTTGGAAAAGATCCGCGCAGTTTTGAGTCGATCCAGGAGTTCAGGAATGAGAGGTAATGGATATCTGTTCTTAATGGTGATCTTGTTAAGTTCCCGATAGTCTACACATGGCCGCAGACTCCCATCTTTCTTTTCTACAAAAAAGATTCCTGCGCCTGCTGGAGAAGTGGAAGGTCGGATGAACCCTTTAGCTATATTTTCTTGGATATAGTTCTTAAGGTGCTGTAATTCAGGTTCCGATAATGGAAATATCCTGCCGAATGGAATGGGAGCGCCAGGGAGGAGATCAATGGGACAGTCATAAGTCCTTTGTGGAGGGAGTGTGTCAGCTCCCTTCTTGTCAAAGACATCACTGAACCCTGCATATTGTTTAGGAATACGTGGATCAGGAGAAGGAGATGAACAATCAGGAAGCAATAAAAGCGTAGGACGGTCTGTCAGGCAATGATGGTGGCAAAACAGGGATTGGAAGGAGAGGGTCCCCTTGGACCAATCAATTGTAGGATTATGTAGTCTTAGCCAGGGTAGGCCAAGAATTACTGGAAACATAGGTGACGGAATGAGGTCAAAGTTCAAGTATTCCGTGTGGTTATTCCCCAATAGAACATGAAGTGGTGATGTTTCGTGTGTAACGGGTCCAGTGGACAGGGGAGACCCGTCGACCACTTGTATGTGTATAGGAGCCGGCTTGATTAAAGTTGGTATATGTAGTTGCTTGGCAAAGTCCTGATCCATGAAGCAACTGCTGGCTCCAGAGTCAACGATAGCAGAAACGGTGGTAGAATTATTGGTCCACTGTAAGAACAAGGAGATGTACAGGTGAGGAGAACCGTCTTTGGGGAAGGAGCTTAGGCAAACTTTATCATGTGTGGACTTACCCTTGGGAGGGCGTCGCGGACAGGTAGATATCAGATGTCCTGGTTCACCACAGTATAGACACAGATTATTCCTCCGGCGACGGGCCTTCTCGGTTTCTGATAGTGGACCACGTGCCAATCCGATCTGCATAGGTTCCTCCGGCGGGGGCATGATTGCTGGAAACTGGAGAGGAGGACCGGTAGGAACCGTAGGAGCAGTATGAACCGTAGGAGGGAAGTGGCGTCTCGGGGTAGGAACGGCTGAGGCTGCGCGTTCCAGGCGTCTTTCCCGAAACCTGCGGTCAAGCTGGATGACCAGATGTATGAGATCTTCTAAGGAATCAGGAATGCCCACACGAGCCAGCTCATCCTTTAATCCCTCAGCCAGGCCCAGACGGAACTGATCTAACAGTGCTGGTTCATTCCACTTGCTTTCCATAGCCAAGCTTCGGAATTCGGTCACATATTCCTCCACTGGTCTCTTCCCTTGACGTAAGGCACGGATGGCAGCATGAGCAGAGGTAGTGCGGAAAGGATCATCAAATAAAGTGTCCATAGCGTGACTGAACTCGGCCCAGGAATTCAGGACTGGATTGTTGGTGCGTAGTAGATGGTGAGCCCAGATCTGTGGTTCCCCTGACAGTAAGGAAATCACGGTTCGTACCTTCACATGATCGGAGGCGTAGGTTCTGGGTTGGAGAGAGAACAGGAGTTGGCAAGACGTCATGAAGGTACGGTAGCTGGCTCTGTCTCCTGAGAAGCGTTCGGGAAGAATAGCCCTGGGCTCCGGAGTAGCAGCAGCAGCAAAGGGCCCCTCCATGGGTGGAAGCGGAGCGGGAGCAGGAGCTGGTTCCCCAGGGCCAGGAGGGTTGGTTTGAAGTTCATGGAGCTGGTGCTGCATGTGCGCATGGCTGGCTTGGAGGTCCTGGAAGGAACGAGTCAGCGCCGTAATCTGTCCTGCGATTGCTGCAAGAGCGTCCGAAATTCCTGCGGATTCCATGTCGGGGCTCAGTTATTCTGTGAGGTTCGTCTTACCAGAAGGAATCCGATGTGCAGGACTGGAACACACTTGCTCAGAAACAGAACACACGCAAGGGGCCTGGTGAGGGTTACAGGGCACTTGGTAGTGTAGCTGTAAGCACGAGTGGTCAGAGGGAAGCCGTTTAGTAGACCAGGGTCGGGATGCCAGAGGTACACGTAGTCGGTATGGATAGCCGGGGTCAGGATGCCAGAGGTACACGTAGTCGATATGGATAGCCGGGGTCAGGATGCCAGAAGTACACGTAGTTGCAGGAAGAGCCAAAGTCAGGAAACCAGAGAAACACAGGAAGCCGTTTAGCAGACCAGGGTCGATACCGGGAGGACAGGAACGAAGCAAATATAACAAGTATATATGTCACGGAGGAGCTCAGGATATACGGACAGGACCAGTATAACTGAGCACTGTGGATACTGTGCTCAAGGTTTAAATAGCCCGGGGGGGCGTTCCCTGACGTCCGGGACGTGATCGCGTCCTGCGTCGCCATAGCGACGCGGCAGAATCCAGCCGGCGGTCCGCTTCATAAATATTCATGAAGCGGCCGCGTGCGCGAGCGGCTGCTTCTAATGCGAGTGTGCGGTGCCGGCGTTTCTGCCGGGGAAGAGGAGAGGACGGTCCGGAGCAGCTTAAGGTAAGTGCCTTACAGGTAGCATCTAAACCAGGGCCTGAAGTTCTCCACCTTTCTCAGATGCCACTCATCCATAAGACCACAAAGAGGAATCACAAGAGGCAGTGGGGGGCACTGATTTAGGCTAGGTTTAGGGCAGAGCCAAGAATAATCATATCACTGACCATATCAACTATATTGTGGTGTACGATTAAGTCCATTTGGGATGAAAGGTGTTTTTTGGTGTCCTGTTACTATATGTCCGTTTGTCATATATGTCATTAAAGGTGCATTTTTTACTGCAAAGTATGAGATGAGCTCTATCATGTTTTCACTGTTGGGCAAAAACAACACATTTGATTAGGCTTTCCCCAATTCACCTTATATTCACAAATTCAGAAAAAAATGTAAATAATTATGAATTACAGCTTTTTTTATGCGTGCTAAACATAGTCAAGAGGCATTCAGCATCATGTTTGTAGATATTTATATATACAGTATATTTTAAATGGTAGTGGTAAAGTAATAGTACTCAAATCTCAATAACAGTCTATTTCAAGTGAACAAACAAAACTATTTTCAGATACAACTAATCAAAGTCATTCCCCAGTCATGGTAATTTATTATAAACACACATCACATAACACAGTGCAAGCTTAACCCCTTAAAGACCATGTTTGTTCTCTCAGGCCTCACCATGGTCAACCAAAGAAGTTGAGTAAACATGCTCAGCGTCAATTCCAGAGGTTGTCTTTGGGAAATAGACGTATGAGTGCTGTCAGCATTGCTGCAGAGGTTGAAGGGGTGGATTACTGAAACCATGTCCTGTGGCAGCAACCAGGTGAGGAGTACAAAGACAAGTGTGTCTTGCCTACAGCAAAGCATGGTGGTGGGAGTGTCATGGTCTGGGCCTGCATGGGTGCTGCCGGCACTGGGGAGCTATAGTTCATTGAGGAAACCATGAATGGCAACATGTACTGTGACATACTGAAGCAGAGCATGATCCCCTCCCTTCGGAGACTGGGCAGCAGGGCAGTATTCCAACATAATAACGACCCCAAATACACCTCCAAGACGACCACTGCCTTGCTAAAGAAGCTGAGGGTAAAGGTGATGGACTGGCCAAGCATGTCTCCAGACCTAAACCCTATTCAGCATCTGTGGAGCAACCTCAAACGGAAGGTGGGGGAGCGCAAGGATTCTAACATCTACCACCTCCGTGATGTGTTCATGGAGGAGTGGAAGAGGACTCCAGTGACCACCTGTGAAACTCTGGTGAACTCCTTGCCCAAGAGGGTTAAGGCAGTGCTGGGAAATAATGGTGGCCAAACAAAATATTGACACTTTGGGCCCAATTTAGACATTTCCACTCAGGGGTGTACTCACTTTTGTTGCCAAGGTTTAGACATTAATGGCTGTGTGCTGAGTTATTTTAAGAGGACAGAGAATTTACACTGTTATACAGGCTGTACACTCTTAACATTGTAGCAGAATAGTGTTGTTACATGAAAAGATAAAGCAAAATATTTACAAAAATGTGAGGGGTGTACTCACTTTTGTGAGATACTGTATATATAATTTAGAATATTCCTACATCATTTTTATTTATTTTAAGTGTTTTTTTTATTTTTTATTTCGTAACCTCTACCTAACTCTAAAGTTAACCCTATCTAATTTATCTATCAGCTTTACGGAATATGATGGCGCTATATAAAACAATAAATAATAATAAATAACAATAATAATAATTTCACAGTAACTAACCCCCACCACACTAACTGTACTAAGCATTAAAAGGTACATATAAAAAAATTAACCCTTTCGGTTAGATATAAATAAAAAATGTACTTTTCTAAACCTGGATCTTGAGAACTGTTTTTTTTTTTAATATAGATGAAGTACCAGGAACATTATTTATCCTCTAGGGATATCTTTCCATGACATACCTCGACTATGAGAACCACTATCCCCCACAGAATGGCCACAGGCACAATATGGTTTATACTATAATGCCAATCACATCGCGGTACAATAAAATGTTAATCTGGAAAATCCTAATAGATATAGTTACAATAACAATTGGGCATCCCTTTTTTACAGGCAATGGGCAACATATTTTTTCTTTAGTATCATAGCTTTCATGTTTTTTTTCCAGTTTTTACCTGATAGTACTATTCTCAATCACTAACATATAATTTGAATGAACATTTTTGGCTACAATATACATATGTGCCCAACATGAAGAAAAGACAACTATTGGAGCACATCCTTTGCAATAAAATTATTGAGGGCGAACGTTACTCTGAGAGTAAATTGTGTGTGGGAAGATCCTCCACAGAATCCCCCTTGGTTAAAACCACATATTGTAAATATTTTGACTGTTATGTGAAGCCTTACTGGCTGGGTGAAGGTGCCAGGCTTTTAGATTTTTTTCATGATATGCATTATGTCATGTGTAGTTTTACTAAGGCCTCAGGCAACAGGTGTGTGCTTGTCAAAGGTTATCTGACAAAGAAATTCTTTCCATCGAGAAGATTTTGTTACTTTTGCTCAGTTTTTTTCTACAGATTGTTACCCCTTTAAATTGTAAGCTTCACATTCTTGGTATTACTATGTCATGATTTTAATCTTTTATTTACATAGAGCCAAAAGATCTCACAATAGTACACAAAAATGAGACATGTAAACAGAGACAGAAGTATTTGACAATCTATTATATTTTAGGTCTTTAATTTTTTGCATCTCTAAGTCCATTGTATAGTAATATCGGGCTTTATACTTTTCCCTGTCTAAAATGTGTACATTTTCAGAAAATGAAGAGTGCACATAAAAACCACACCTATAATAAGGCATTCAGTAAATGCCAACTGATCAAATACATGTACACATTTAGCATGCACATCTTATCATCATTCAGCAATGTTCACCCCCTGGCCACTTTCTTTCCTACTCACCACCTTCTTAAGGCCATTTCAGACTAGACAAGCAGCTACACAAGGTTAGCTCAAGGTTAGCTCTGTCTCCAGATACAGCTAGCCTTCACAAAGCCGGTCCCCTAAAGAGGATTAGCATTAGGTAACCTACCCTGAAACATTTCCAGGTATTCATATGTATACTCATCGTATGTAAAGGCTTGACACTGGTGTCCTCAGGAGTGCAGTGCCAAGGGCCAAATTAAGAATTGGTTGTATTAATAGGTTCATGTAGGATCTATGACATAAAACTGGCCACTTACATAAGAGACTGTTAAAATTTGATGCACAGGGCCAATACGCATGTTAATGCCGCGTCTAAGGTTGCCACCTTTTGCTTGTGGTAAGGATTTCACTGTGGGCAAGGTTTTACCAAAAACAGCCGAAATGTTTTGATTAACAGATAGAAACAAGAGGAAGAGAAGGGCGAGGGGACAAGATAAATGAGGGAGGAGGAAAAGGTAGGAGAAATGACGGAAAGAGAGTAGAGAATGGACAGAAGAGAAAACAGAGAGGGGTAAAGGGAGACAGGGAATGTAGCAAAAAGGATATGAGGGAGAAAAGAGAGTAGAAAAACAACAAAACAAAGAAGCAAAAGAAGGGCAGAAAACCCCTGTTACTCGTAGATAGTAATGACTTTTGGACTGCCAATCAGCTGCATCAGAAAAAAAGAGAATATGCCTTCAAAATCTGATCAGAGTTGTGGTGCTCCAGTGTCAAACACCCTCTTCTTTTCACAAAATGTGCACTGACTGGACTGTTGTCACCACCACACCCTGATACAATAGCTGACCCTTTCTGCTACAGTATATAATAAACTCTTCCTCCTACACAGACTGTTGTTTTGGTCATTCCCTTAACATTCATTCTAGGACCTAACCAGCTACTTTCACCTTTCCAAAGACTGCTCAGTATCCCATCATTGGACAAACATGGGCAATACCCCGAATTTTCCAGCATATAAAGAACTAAATCAGGGACCTGAACAGGTGGCAACCCTAGTTATGACATAGTTTATTTTAGACAAGTGCTGTTTATGTAGAATAAGCTCCAAACAGGTAAATGTTAATAACAAATCTTTCATTATGCATACATTGGAGTAAGATCAGAACTGTAACAGAAGCAAGCAAATGAATATAATAAAATCACATTGGGAACTTGATTTTTATCCAAGTATTTACTGAAAGGGAGAAATTTTTATTGTGAAAACCAAACCCTTTGGCTTTTGCCCAGGATTCTCATCTGCGTCGACCTACAGGGTCAGGATTTCCACTCAGGATAAACAATATGATTATAATAAGTCAGACTGATGATATGCATCTTTTTGAGATAAGGGCCATCTGTAAAGAGCAATACTACTACAAATGATCACATAGTTTAGTTTAAGAAACCTGTATTATTGATTTACCTCACCACTCCCCCACTCAGAGAGCAAAAGTACGGCTGTGAACCCATGGAGCCATCTAAACAAAACAATGCATATGAATGTACATTGTAAGTAGTTTCATATGCATCGTTTAAAAATGAAAAAAGGTACTTACTCCTCCGTGTCTTAATGTTCCTTGCCACTGTTTGGCTCCTTGAAGCCAACTAGTGTCAGGAAAGAACTCATATCACATGCAGAGAGATGTGTCAGTCAAACACTGAAAATAGCTGGGGATGGTGGAATTCATTACATCATGCAAAATTCTGAATTGACCAACTTCAGTTCTTGAGGGCCACAAACCTACTTACCATGTAACACAATGTTCAGGTTGGACTGGTTACATGTTAATAAGGTATATCTTTAGACCTGAACCCCTACAAGACTGAGTTGAACATGTCTGTAAACTTTATATCAGGCGTGTTATCATTTGCATAACCTGCAGCCCAAGGACTGCAGTTAAGGTTCTTGGGATTTTAGCTTTTTGTGCATTCTTAATCAAGCACTTCAAGTTAATACCAGCAAACATATGTCTAACACCACAAAAGTTTAGAAGCCCTTGTAGTTTATCCTATATGTCATTTATGTTTGTAAGGAAAAGGAAGGGCAGTGGCTCAGCCATTCCATTGAACCGAAACTATGGTAACAATTTCTCCATCCTATCAGTCTGCGACAGATCAAGCTTTTAAGCCTTTTTCACAAACAAAGGAAAAGTGATGTAATGGGTTTTATGGTTATGATTGTTGACCTGCCAATAAGGATGCTGAATAAAGCAGAGGAGCTTTACATCCTTTTCCACAGTGTGCTGTGGGTCAGCGTGGTCATTGAGATCATATGAATGTTTTATTACAAAAGCTACAAAGCTACAAATACACACATTTTTGTGATTTTTTTTATTTCCACTATATTATACATAGCACTGATTTTCATTGACAACCATCTCATTCAATACGCAAGACATTTACGGTAATAAACATACTGTATATGCCTGTTAATTTATTCCTGCAGAATTCGCTTACAGACCTTTGTGCCCCCCTCCCCATTTATATGCCATGCAGGAGATGTCTTCGATCAAATACATCTCCTGACTGGTGGTATACTTACAGTCAGCATCAGTACTTGCTCAGCAGAAATCATGGCGAGGTTAAAACTAGACTATCTTGTATCATGTATACGCAGAAAGTGCTTTCATTGACTTAATGGAAGTGCTTTCCTGCCACTGTTTGCCAGCTTTAAGACAATAATCCTCAGGGCACAGAGGTAGCAGGGAGCCTATAGCTGCAGCTTCTCCTTTAGATACATAATTCCGTTTTATTTTATTACTTCTGAGAAATGTATCTTAATATGCAGTCTTAAGTCTTAGGTGAGGCTCTTCGGGACATTAAGCTGTCCCTTTAAACATTCTCAATACAAATTAAAATATTTATATATCTGCTTTTTTTATGAAACTTGTTTTTGAAGCTTTGTAAACTCTTTTACTAAACCAAGTATTTTTTCCCTTGCTTTTTAATTTCCTTTTCTTGGCATCTCCTAGCTTTTAAAATACGTGTCCAGTGAGTCCAGCCATTAAATACATGAACACATGTACTCAATGGTATTTATTAGAAAATTCTTGGCATGCTGGGAATATTCAACAAACCACATTAGTTTGATATAGTAGCAATTGTTTAAAACTGAGTTTGCCTCAATATTTGTCCTTATATCTAAGTGTCTGCTGCTACCCCACACTTCCACCGGAGTTTCTATGACAGAGCACCAGCGTGACGTGACCTTCCGGTGCTCAGTCATAGAAGCCCTGGCAGTGGTACCAGGTAGCAGCGGAGGTTGTCTGCACGCATCGCAGACGTCACCGGCTGCCTCCTCTTGACACCAGGGAGTCTGGAGCATGGGGGGCAAGTCTAGGGATGCATCAGTAAGTCTGAGGGGGCATATAGGAAGGAAAAAGGCATATCTGGGGGGGGCAGAGTGGTAAATAGGGGCACACAGTCACGTGATCATTTGGGTGATTTTCCCTGCTCAAACACCTCACTGAGCTGATACCGTATGGCAACACCAATGATTATTGATTGATGTTTGTTAAAAAATCAGGGCGCTTGTACAGCAAATATAATATAGAAAGACCTGATAAACATGAAAAAAGAACAATATGCCCAATAAAGGGGCAGTTGTGTATGGCACTTAATATGAAAGCGAGAGTAACTTGAGCATCATATAAACTTTAGTGCATACGATAGCCGAGAGGTCTTTAAATTTATGTACTGTCCCCCGTACAAATGCATGGTGGAATTCTATAAATCCCCTAATATATATGATGTTGGTATATTATGAATTATCTAAAAAATGAAACAAAAATTAGCTAACAGTATAAGAAAAAAAGGATCCCATTTATAAAGCCACCTTAAGCAATTTCAGTTTAGCCTGCTAGTTTTAGGTAGGCCAGTATGGGCTTAAGGTCAGTTCACCAGGAGAGGAAGAATGCAAGCAAGAACCTAGGCTGCTAAAAAGAAATAGGACTTCTTCTCTTACATCTTTGGGTCTTTGCACACATTTTAAAAGAGGGCCCTGAATATCTGGTTGATGAGTTTGGCTCAGCCAGCTTACCATCCCTGTTTTGGAGCAGAAGCATTCCATTGTTTCAGATGTTTTCTACTGATCAGACGTAGCACTGTCCACAAGAAGTCTATTGTTTGGCTTTGACATATACTGTTTTCTTCCCCCTTAGCATGTCTGCCATTTTTTATTTCACTTCATAATGGCCTACTTTAAACTGTCGCACAGTGGGATACAGAGCAGGAAGTATTGAACATGGCTCCTTCCATAATACTGTATGCTTCATGCTATGTCCACTAGATGGGAAAACATGACCTCAGCAGTTGCCACTCATATCCTCCCTTCTTCCAGAAAGCACAACATCATGCATCCTAAGCTGTCAGCAGTGTCAATATATATTATTCAATAAGTGTACTTCATCCAAGAAATCCAAATGGCTAGTTTTACTTATGGTAGTGCTGAGCAGTTCATGGCAGATTGGTCACCCACCCACAGGATTTCAAAGTCTCCACACATACATGAAAAAGTATGTCTTTCCGACACCAGGGCATGCTACATAATTATAACATTTGGCATTGTTATGTAGATGACTCAATTTTAAGTTCCTCCTACAGAACTACTGTATATCTACACATGTCAAATAAAGTATTGATTCCTCTGAAGACATTTTAATACCCCCAAGAACTGAATATCAATTTGGGAAAAAAGAAAACGCCTGAATATAGGACTACTCTATAGGGGAAAAAAAATGCTAGTAAATATTAATTCACATGTACACTGTTTTTTCATATTTAATAAAAACTATGATTGAGAAAATGCATTTCTTGTTTTTGTTTAATTTTATTTGCCAACCTGCCCCCCCAGTTATGCACATCTGACCCTAGTTATGCTCATCTGCCCCAGGCTTGCCACTCTGCCCCAGATATGCCTTCCAGTGGCGGAACTACCGGGGTCGCAACTGCGACCGGGCCCTGGAG
>VKOC01032544.1:0-19999 GCA_009364415.1 Spea multiplicata | reverse complement strand
GTTAAAAATGCATGTCTAACACATATCTATATACACCTGTGTGTGTGATCTCATGCGCTTCATAGTGTGTCCCTGAATGGCAGAAATAAAATGTGGTCACCCTAGGTGCCAGGCGCCGTCCTAACACCATGGCCAGGGACGTGCTGAGGCGAATGCACGGTGTGCATCCAGGCAGCAGGGAGTGAGAGAGGGGCGCCCAGCGGTCGCTTATGAAAAAGTATTCAGCAACAACTCTGCCACCCCACCTGCCTCGTCGCTGCCCTGACTGCAGTGGTGAGAGCGCGAGGCATCTGTCTCGGTGCCGGCGAATATGACATCAAATCCCGGTGCTCAGCAGTAAAGATGTGGCAGAGCAGCAAGACAGAGGCCTTGCGCTCCCTTTTCCTTTTTTTGTGGGATGGGG
Organism: Spea multiplicata; assembly: GCA_009364415.1. Classification (NCBI taxonomy): domain Eukaryota; kingdom Metazoa; phylum Chordata; class Amphibia; order Anura; family Pelobatidae; genus Spea; species Spea multiplicata. The sequence continues at coordinate 19,596 of VKOC01032544.1, read as the reverse complement.
GCCGCCAGAGGAGTAGTGCACACAGGGCGCCTGAACAACAAAGGCCGGCCCTGGCTGCACATGTCTAACAATAAATATGCAAACATAGATGAGATGGCTCAGAACTGATGTGGTGAGTTCCTAGGTATGCACAACGTGTGTATGTAACACATGCAAACACATATGTGTGTACATACACTCACTGGCCATTATGTTAGGTACACCTGTTCAACTGCTTGTTAACACAAATAGCTAATCAGCCAATCACATGGCAGCAACTCAATGCATTTAGGCATGTAGACGTGGTCAAGACAGCTTGCTGAAGTTCAAACAGAGCATCAGAGGATGAAAATGCATTGTTGGTGTCAGAGGTAAGAGGAGATTGGGCAGGCTGGTTCAAGATGACAGAAAGGCAACAATAACACAAATAAATTACAACCAAGGTATGCAGAATACCATCTATGAACGCACAACACGTCGAAACCAGAAGCAGATGGGCTACAACAGCAGAAGATGATACCGGGTGCCACTCCTGTCAGCTAAGAACAGGAAACTGAGGCTACAATTCATACAGGCTCCCCAAAATTGGACAATGGAAGACTGCAAGAACATTGACTGGTCTGATAAGTCCTGATTCCAGCTGTGACATTCCGATGGCAGGGTCAGATTTTGGCATAAACAACATGAAAGCATGGATCCATCTTGCCTTGTATCAACGGTTCAGGTTGCTGCTGGTGGTGTAATGGTGTGGGGGACATTTTCTTGGAACACTTTGGCCCTTTAGTACCAATTGAGCATCGTTTAAACACGACAGCCAAGTCAGAGTATTGTTGCTGACCATGTCCATCCCTTTATGACCACAGTGTACCAATCTTCTGATGGCTCCTTCCAGCAAGGTAATGCACCATGCCACAAAGCTCACATAATCTTAAACTGGTTTCTTGAACATGACAATGAGATCACTGTACTCCAATGGCCTCCACAGTCACCAGATCTCAATCCACTAAAGCACCTTTGGGATGTGGTGGAATGGGCAACTGCGTGATGCCATCATGTCCATATATACCAAAATCTCTGAGGAATGTTTCCAGCACCTTGTAGAAAGAATGAAGGCAGCTCTGAAGGCAAACGGGAGTCCAACCTGGTACTAACAAGGTGTACCTAATAAAGTGGCTAGTGAGTATATATATATATCTTTCTCATATAAAGAGTCATATAAAAGTAGTTTGTTTAGTTTGTGAGATGTTTACAGTCTTTTTAACATTCTATTATCTGTCATCCTTTGTACTCATTCTTTCACCTTTTAACATGCCTCAATGTCAGTATCATATCACTTAGAACAGAATTGATGTGCTCAAGTGTTCTATGTTATCTAATCTTTTTACTAACATATTGCTTTGCACAACTACAGGTAATCAGATAAACACTTTCACTCTTACTGTTAATAAAACATCTGATCTTAAATACTTTTTTAGTCATGGAGCAATAAATGGATTTGCAGGGTAGATAAAGGGATATGCTTTGAAGTTCCCACATCTAAAAAAGCCCTTAATATAGAATTTGAAGACCATTTATTTTTCAATACATTATCAAGATGGGAATGCACCAGACTGGCCTGTAGGTTTCAGGCTCTTCTGGGTGTGATTATAATCCAAACATAATCACAAATACTCTGAGTTAAACCAATCGGTACCTGATAAAGAAAGACATTGCCCTGGGATGTAGCATAAAACTTAACTTTTAATTCATCAGTATAATCCACGGTATGCCAGCAGGTTACACAATCAAATAATTTCCCTGACATGCAGACTTAATCATAGGTCAAGTTGTAGCTATTTGTGTAAAAAAGCCCTCTTTATGATTACAGTTGCAACTAGGTCACAAATATTGGAGAGGTGGATTGAAGAGTGACGAGACAGGTATGAGGGAGACCAGCTAAGACAGGGTTACAATAGTCAAGGCAGGTGCCGGGGGTGAGGAGAGGAACCCAGTATGCAGACAGAAGCGTAGTGGTAAGGCAATAGTCAATGGTCAGGGCTGGAGACAGCAGCGTAGTCCTGAGGCAATAGTCAAGGGTGAGGACTGGAGACGGCAGCGAAGTCGTAATACAATAGCCAAGGGTCAGGACTGGAGACAGCAGCGCAGTCGTAATACAATAGCCAAGGGTCAATACCAGGAGTCACATAGAAAAAAAGGCAATCAAATAGCTCTAAATGGCACAATAATCCACCGCCAGGGGTCGCCCCACCCTTGTGCGTGGCGGCGTTGACGCGCGTTCCAAGCCTTCTCCATTCAGTAATGAATAAAGAGAGGTGGGGGCGTGCTCAAGCTCCTAAATTCAGCTGTGTGAGCAGCCAATGGAGCAGCAGCGGGGACGGCAGGGAGGGCAGCGGTGTGGGAGCTGGTACCCACGGTCAGCGGGTACTCAGGTGAGTCGCTTCGTTGGAGTTCTCTCCGTGAACCCTGACAGCAGGAGATAATGAGGGCATGAATTTGTGTTAGTGGCATTTTGTGATTGGAAGGGCAAAATGTGGGGAATGTTTTTAAGGTGGAGACGGCAGATTTTTGAAACAGACTGGATGTGAGTCAAGGGTGATACCAAGGCAACAAGCGTGAGGGGGCAGGTAGATGATTACACAATTGACATTGAGGGAACTTGCTGAGGTAATGTTAACATTACAGAGAAGACAAGAAGTTCAGTTTTGGAAAGGTTGAGTAAAAATTGTGTAGACATCCAGTTAGAGACAGATGCAAGGCAGTTAGTTACACAATCTAAGAGGGCGGGAGCACTGCAGATATTGCAAATTTGGTAGTTTACATTTTTCTTATTGAAGTGTGGCAGTAGAGTTAGTGGAAGTGGTAGTTGTGATAGGGCGAAGAAGCTAACTGAAAGTATTGAAGAGGCTTTTCGGGTTATGAGACAGGGAAGAGATAAGGGAGGTGAAGTAGGTTTTCAATGGTGAGATCAGAGTAATAGAAACGTAGCATAAATTTATAGTGCAGAAAATCAGAAAATATGAAACTTCCCAACACTTATCATGCTGCTATTTGGTCACCAATAGTCATAATTTTCATTGCTTTTTTCACCACCCTTCCATGTAGGATTGTTTGCACAGACTAAATGCGACTGATTTTGTATATTTTTTAGATCTACAGGGCACACTACATGGCATGTTCATTTTACTGCACGACAGTTCTCAGAATAGGGCAGGAAAGTATGACAGCTTTTTGCTTTTCTTGTACACCCGACCTCACTCTTATCATCATCGTGGCTGAGGGTGATGGGTGTTGTACCCCAGAGAGCCATCAGCCTATTTATAAAAAATATTTATAAAATGCAAGTATCCCATTTGGGATTTATTTTATTGATTTAATTTTCAGGTGGGGGAGGCTGTACCTTAATGTTTGATCTCCTTCATGACCGCAGGGATCAGACAGTTTTTTCAGTGTGCTAGGCCGCTGATCTAATTTTTAGGCAGGGATCATTTTTTAAACTTTATTTTTTAACTTTTCTCACCATACATGAATGTAACATGGAGATGTCCATTCATAAAGGAAGCCTCACGTGATCATGTTGGGTATCGGTGTGGATGGGCGTGCATATCGCTACTTTAGTCATAACATTCTATGCCGTCAATTTAGATTTTTTGGCACATTTTTTAATGACGGGATAGAACGTCATAAAGGTTTAAAGGGATTATAGTTATACTCCACATAGTCTACATATTTTTTTATGTTCAAGGGGGCCACATACATGTTTTACATATTACCTTATATAACATATTTGTTAATACTATTGGCTTGGGGTAGTGATTTTTTTTTTATAATTTTTTATTTACTTATAGTAGTAGGACTAAGAGCAATGTTGTAAAGAAGAGTGGGTGAAAATTTCTCAACAACCAATGGGAGGAACTGATAAAGTACCACAAATGCTCTGAAAAATACCCCTCGTCTTATAATCGAGGTCGTCTTCTAATCAGACCTCAAATGACGTCTGACTTAGATTAAGATCCCCCGCTGCTGCCGGCACTTACACCTGGCGTCTATCACTGAGCGAAAGTGCCGGCAGCACCGGAGGTTGTCTACACGCATCGCGCATACCTTCCCCGGCTGTCAGAGAGAAGAATTCCCTGCAGCGCTACAGAGAATTATCTTCTCTGTCAGCCGGCGAACGTCCGTTCGATGAACGCAGACAACCAGTGCTACTGCTTGTACTTCCGCTGTAGTTTCTATGACGCAGCACCGGAGTCACATGACCTTCCAGTGCTCATAGAAGTTCCGGTGGAACACCCGCTGCGCCCACCAGACACCAGGGAGTCAGAAGCATAACAATAAAAACAATATTATTCTCAATCATAGCTTTTATTAAATATGAAAAAATAGTTCACATGAATTAACATTTACTGGTAAAACTTTTTTACTATAGGGTCGTCTTATATTCGGGCCTTTTCTTTTTTTTCCTAAATTAATATTCAGATTTTGGGGGGTCGTCTTATAATTGAGCAAATACGTTAATACAGAAAACAATTACTACAAGTTATTGCTGCTAATATTGGTTCTACAAGATATGGCATCTCAATTTTGGCTTTATTTTTGTTGAATAAGTCATGACACTGTGTAATATGTCATGTGTTGTTGTTCATCTGAGGTTGTATTTACCTAATTTTAAGACCTGCTTAGGAACAGATGATTGTTATAATGTCCTGATATGTAAAACCATAGAATTCAAAGAGAATGTCCTTTCTTTTCTCCACAACTGTACCTATAAATTAAATACATCAATTAAATCATTTAAAAGACTTTCATGTGCCACTAATATTTCCAGAATTTTCCAATTTGAAAATTTGAAATTGGCCATGAGATACTTTGAATCTTGCCATTGTATTGTCAGTCAGAAACCTAACTTAATTGCAAAGCAAATGGTTTGTACGATTTCACTAAGGCAGTTTGCAATCATTTTAGCTATCATTTTAATGTTTGTGTTAATTAGAGAGATTTTATCTATTAGTGGGTCTCAGAAGGCAATGGAAAATCGAATGGAACATCCATCTGGTCCAGGAGATTTGCCTAATCAAAGGAAATTAATTAATGAATTTTCTTCTTACATAATGCAATGTTTTCATTTTGGTTTTAAGCATTATTAATATCAGAAGTGTTAGAATCAGTTCTATCATGGTGCTAGTTTTATTTATTTTTTATTTATTCCTGTTTGATAACCATGTATGACATGCTTAACCAGATGAAACTAATGACATTGATAACTGTTCCTTTAATACAATAAACATAGCCATAAAAACAGTTATTAAAATCTATTTACACAGTCCTCATGCTATGCCAGTGTGGTTTATTGCATATAATATATGCTATATGAAAAGCAGATATCTAGTCCAATGCAGGAAATATTCCAGTATTAATGCAAAACAAACTAAATCAGTTCAGATGTATAGCTTTTATTCTCTTATAACGCTTATTCTGCTTTTTTCAAGAAGCCATCTGCTCCACCAGGTATGGGGAGACCTGTGTTCTCCCCATAGCAGCCTCTGAGGACTCAGCCTCTGAGGACTCCTCTTTGACGCCTGCTCACTATAGTGGTCGGCTGTGGTCTTACACGCAACAACCAAGATGGCTGCAAACGAAAGGCTGAAGCGGAGTGGAGTCATGGCTATTGAAATTTTGGCTTCAAATTTCTTGCTCTCATTCCTAGCCCTATATAAACCCCAGTAGACCACAACACCTTGCCCTTTGATGGTTATACCTATGCTTGTCATAATGTATCCTGTCCTAGTGCATTCTACTGATCATCCTGAACTACCTATCCATGTAGTTGATACTACATGACCCAGATTGACCCCGGTTATTTGATTTCTGGCTTCCTGACCTTGACTTGATATATTGTCTATTCTGATCCCTATTTCCCTGACCATGGCTTGTTTGTTTATCCTGCATCTGCATCCCTGAGAGTGTCCCCAGTCTCAGAGGATCTTCTGAAAGTCCCACGGCTGTTCAAACTCGAAGGCTCAACCGGTTGGAGGGTGAAGAACTCTTCTGGGACTCACGGGCTTCTCTTGTGGGTACACATTGGCCCGTCCTGCATCAGCTCCTCCTCCAGTACACTGAGCATGACATACATCCACACAATCCACATAAATATTATGAAAAATATATAAAAATCTGTGATTGTGCACTCACAAATGACCACATACATACCATAGTTCATACAATTGCCACAAACAATATATATATATATATGTTTTTGTTTTTTTTCTTCATCAAGAAACACGTTAAGATTTTTTATGGATATTAGCTATATAACTTTAGGGAGAGGTGTTGCTTGGAGAATTGCAGTAAACCTTACTAAAGGTCTTTTACATGGTGTGTAATAGTCGCCAACGCTCCATAGCTGAAGAGTCCCAAACTTCCACTGGTATTAATATCAGCACAAACACTGTATGCTGGGAGCTTCATAGAATGGGTTTCTACGGCTGAGAAGCTGCATGCAAGCCTCAGATCACCAAGTACAATGCTAAAAGCCGTATTCTGTGGAGTGACAAATCACCATTCTCTGTTTGGCAGTCTGATGTATGAGTCTGGGTTTGGAGATACCAGGAGAATGTTACCTCTCTGACTGTATTGTGCCAACTGTAAAGTTCGGTGGAGGAGGAATAATGGTATGGGACTGTTTTTCAGGGTTTGGGCCCCTTACTTCCAGTGAAGGGAAATCTTAATACTTCTGCGTACCTGGACTGGCCCTTAGACCTCAAACCCAATCAAGCACCTTTTTGATGAACTGGAATAAAGATTGCGAGCCAGGCCTTCTTGTCCAACATCACTGTCTGACCTTGAAAATGCTCTACTGGATGAAAAACTCCCACAGAGACACTCCAAAATTGTGTGGAAAGCACTCACAGAAGAGTGGAAGCTGTAAAGGGGGGCTAACTACATATTTATGTCTACGTATTTAGAATGTGATGTCTTAAATGTCCCTGTTGGTGTAATGGTCAGGTGTTGCAATAGTTTTGTCCATATAGCATATTTTTGATTGATTCCCCATTTTAATTATGATAAATGTAAAAGTTAAGTTTTATGATTTGTACTAACTTGTTTTTTTTTAATCGAACATTTTCTTAATGAAGAGGGTCCCGGCAATATAAATGAAAATGAACGGTAAACCAACAACATGTTGTTCATTTCACATATCCACCCCCCCTCAGTAAAGTAAATATTTAAATACAAATCTCAGGAGGAGCATAATCACTATGCAAATAAAAAGTAACCATTTCAGTGCCTGTAAGGAAAGCTGTGCATTAATCTACCTCTACAGACAAGCAAGGATGCCCTTCTATTGTGGGCACTGCATGCACTTCATGTCCCTCTCCTTTCTGCTGTCATTTTTCCCTACGCAGCAGTACACTGTTGCCCCTGCTGCCCCGCTCCAACGAATGTCATTTCCGAATACCCCCCCCCCACCAGGGCTCTCCCCTCCACAGGTGAAAACAACAGAGTGGCTGCAACTTTAGCCTGTGGCTTTGGCTTACCCCTTGATTGCAGCTGCGGCCTTATCTGTGATTTTTATGCTGTCACAGAGGTTTTACGCTGCTTGAAGGGAAAGAGAGGGAGACCATGTGAGGTAAGGGCCAGAAGGGCCTGACACATACACACAACCACAGGTTAGTCAAGTAGATGTGGGTTGCTTATACGTTTTATAAGTTACCCGTCCCCTTAACAGGAAACAAAATTAAAGTTGCAGGCACTCACAAATAACTTGCATCTTAGTGAATATGTAAGTTATTATGAAAGTGCTGACACACAACTTCCGTTGAGAGTGGTTAAACCAGTTAACCCTTCATATTCCACAGTTTCATATGTATGTACGTAACTTGATAACCTGTTTCATTTTTGACAAGTGATGGCTTGAAAAAGAAAGAAAGAAAAGTTATTTCTATCAAAATGATTTACATACATGCATGATATTAAAGGAACTACAGTTTTTAGTAACGGCTCATCATAAATAGAGACACGAACTCTGGTTGCACGTACAGTCACAGTGTACTAAATGCACAGACATAGCATTATTGCGCGCACAATAATATTTTCACTTTCATAAACTAATGAAAAAGAGAACCCAGACTCCATATGTCTACAGTTTTCTAAAGCTCTTTTGTTCTCGATTTATCTATGATGAATAGTTCTAGATGGGCTATGGAAAGCTAATATAGCTTTGAATCAATTACAGATTGATACTTCAGCGTTGGCCTATGCAGGGGTATTCGTGGGTGTAAAGTATGAAGAAAACAATGTTGACGAATAATACATAATTTAGACCGTTAAGAATATCCCACTAATGATATCTAGATCATAGTTAAAATATGTACAAAAACAGTTTTGTCACTTTTGATTTCACTTATATGCAATATGGAACTTACTATACAAATTAAGTCTATAGTGGGGTGGGATATAGAGAAAGGAGTGTGTGTGTGTGATAATGGATGATAATAACATAAAACAAGCCTTTATTCTAGGTAAAGCTTTTTTGTTTTACATTTGATTAGTGTATACAGTATAGGAATATTTGTAATTATTGTAAAGTAATAATAAAAGATTAATCAAACCTTTGCTCTCAAGATAACAAAACCATACCAGAAAAAAAAAAATATATCATTTATATTTCCTTACAAAAAGTGAGAGAAAAGATTGTTATAAAAGTTGCAGACCAGCAGAAAAGAACCTGTAATATGAACGTGTGATCAGCAGTCTGTGTGGTCTTATATACGAACAGTGACACCATACACAAACAAAAGTGCCATTTTAATGGAGTCTAGGAGAAATGGGATGATTTAAAAGTTGAAGATCGTTAGCCTTTAGTTAATAAAAAAACAACTCCAAAGTGAGGAAGACAGACGGATCTATAAGATTAAGCAGAACGAGGCAAAGCAAGTAGTAAGAGCTGCCAAATCACACGCAGAAGAGAGAATTGTCCTGTCAATAAAAAAGGTAGATACAACTTTTTTAGATATATAAATGAGAAAAGGAAAGTAAAAAAAGGATTAGAAGAAGAAAATGATAAAGGTATAGCTGACTGCTTGAATGAATACTTCTGTTAATTTTTTATAGATGAAAATGAAGGAAAGGGACCTCAGGAAAAAAGTTGTTTGATGCATGAGTTTATCGAGGCGGAGGTTCTACTCCAGTTGTCTAAGTAAAAGACAAGTCGATGGGGCCTGATGGGATACACCCCAAGTTATTAAAAGAGCTTGGTGGTGTACTAGGAAAACTGTTAACAGATTTATTTAACAAATCATTATCTACGGAAGTAGTCCCAGAAGATTGGAAATTAGCGAATGTTGTGTCCATTTACAAGAAAGGCAATAGGGAGGAGTCGGGCAACTACAGGCCAGCAAGTCTTATATCTGTAGTGGGGAAATTAATGGAAACTATGTTAAAGGATAGGATTGTTGAAGATCAAAAACAACATGGGTTTACCTCAAGAAGATCACGCCAAACAAATCTTATTGATTTTTTTGATTGGGTGACTAAAGTAATTGATCAAGGTGGTGCAGTAGACATTGTGTATCTGGATTTCAGTAGGTCCTTTGACACTGTGCCACATAGAAGACTTTTAAATAAACTGCAATCTCTGGGTTTAGATCCCAATGTTGTTGAACGGATTAGGGAGTGGCTGAGTGACAGACAACAGAGGGTTGTAGTCAATGGAGTATATTCAGAACAAGGTCTTGTTACCAGTGGGATACCTCAGGGATCTGTACATGGACCCATTCTCTTTAATATTTTTTTTGCAGAAGAGCTTGATGACCGTTAAAAGATCTGGAAGATTAGCCTGGAAGAAAGACGTGACAGGGTGGATATGAAACATTTAAATGCTTACAGTAAAGGGAGTCGACATGATAAAGGAAAAGAGTTTATTTAAATTAAGAAATACTACCACAACAAGAGGACATAATCTTAAGATAGAGAGGCAATGGTTTAAAAGTAACATCAGGAAATATTAATGTACTGAAAGGGTAGTGGATGCATGAAATAGCCTTCTAGGAGAAGTGGTAGATGTTAATACAGTAAAGGTGTTTAAGAAGGGTTCTTATCTACCGTGCCCTTCTATGTTTCTAACACCATACACTTACACAAACACACATTCTCCATCGCCATACGCAAACACACACCCTCACTCTAACGCCAAGAATATACACATGCCTATGCATACTCTTTAACATCATATCCTTACACGTTGTTACTGGGGAGCTTGGAACCCAACACACGTGAATTAGTATCCCCCTGGATTTAGCTATATATATTTTTTCAGGGGAAACCCACCTAGAAATCAGTTATAAAGCATTTATGCTTCATGAATCATTGCTGACATTAAACATGATGTAAAAGAGTAATCACAGCTCCAGATTCAGCAGTCCTTTTTTTGCTGATCCTACACATGTAGCATATCCTATAGTCTTCTCGCCTACACCATGGTAATTCATAGAGTCCTTGCACACAACAAACTTATGAAACACAGTGACTTGAATGAGGCATGCATTAATATACACTAGTCTACAATTTTACCTTGGTAACTAAGAAATTATTACTTTTCTATAAGCAGAAAACCACTTGTCCTATAACCTAATGTATAAATGCCACATTTTCCTCAAGCAATACTCAATACTCATCATTACTCATTACTAACTCATCATACTCAATAAAGTTAACCCACATAAGTGTCCTTTCGTCTAAATAGCCCAGAAAGACTCCCAAAATATTTTCACCATTTATATATTGCAACAAAATAGACAATACCCATGTTAAACAGATGCACACGTTCATAAACCGACTGTAAAAAGGAGCACTGAAAGGATCCAATCATTGACATTATTACATTATATTTTTCCAAGCAGCCCCAATAAAAATCCTGTCTAATCCTAACATGGCTATATTGCTTACCACGGAGCTAAATATGTTGGGCTGCATTGCCTTTTTACCCACTACGACTTTCCTGCAATTAGAATGGCAACTTGTACATCCATGTTTTTCCCTTATATGTTTAACCATGTAAGATGAAAACCATATTGACACATTTGAAAAATGATTCAAATTAAAACATTGATTAGATGTTTCAGGATTTAGATGGAATCAATATGTTTGTTGTGGTTTTGTAACTTGGCTCAGAAACATTTGCTTCGGAACAAGTACATAGTATGCGTGAATGACAGTCCTAACTAATTTATTTACTCTATAGAACTGTATATTGAACATCAGTTTTGTGCCAACATGAGAACCAAGCTTTTGAAATCCTAAATGTCAGAAAAACAGACAACAAATAATAAAAACACTTTTACCAGAATAGATCCATTTTACAAAAGCAACAAGGCACTACAGGGCATGCATTGTTGTCCTACAATTACTCTTCTCAGGTGGTTGAAGTGACTTGGCCTTCGGCCTCGTGTCTCGCAACACACCTGAGGTGTGTAATTGTAGGATAACAATACACAGCCTGTTGTGCCTCATTGCTATATGAAAACTAAATACGAAGAGAGGAAAAAAGGAACAAATTGCAGGAAAGATGATTCAGAAATAAGCATTGTTATCTATTTGAGCATTGACAGCAACAGTTTTAAGTGGTTTTCTGAATGTAGCATGTTAGCATTGCTGTACTCTACCATTACTGAAGTGATATTTAACCAGTGTGGCACCGCAGAGCTTTCTGCATAACACTTCTATACAAAGGCTAAGACATTGTGCTTCAGATACATCACATTTATAGCTTAGGAGTTTAACTATGGAAGAAAAGGCTTATTATCGATATGCATTTTTAAAGGGGATATCTATCTATATATCTTACTAGCTATCCATCATCTAACAGTATGTCTTAAGAAGGGTTTACCATTTTATTAGTTTACCAGATCATTCCTACAGTGGTCTTATTACTGTAGCAACCAGTGGACTGGTCCAATGAGTAGAAGCATACAATTGGTTGCTATGGTCACAACGCCATCTTACACAAACTTAAATATAACTAGGTGTTGAGAATGGAAAGGAGGCACTATAAACTAATATAATAAGCCATGCAGTTATTGACACAGCTTTTTTTAAAACATACAGGAAAAAAGAAAGAACAACAACAAGTGCTTTATCTCTAATTAAAGGAACACTCCATACCCCCATGGAGCCCCCTAAATAAACAATATATATATATATATATGACAGTACTTTGTAAGCACTTTCATATGCATTGTTCAAAGTTAAACATTTGTTTTCTTTTAAATGTGCTTACCTTAGGGAATAGTTGCAGCTGCCCACCCCTAGCATGGCCCACAAGTCTCACCTCTGATTGGTTGATTTAAGCAGCCATTCAGTGCCAGGAAAGAGCTGCCATTAAATTCAACAGGGACATAGGGCACACATTCGTAAGGGGGTCTCAAAATACCGTCATCTGCGGCATTTAGCGAGCTAGCACTGCAACTGATTGACATTAAGTATATCATGTGCAAGAAGATGTGTTCTACTGTACAGAAAATATGTAGGAGAGCAGTAAAAGGAGCAAACACATGGAGGGGGTTCTGCAGAATCCCTCATGCATTTGCAAGTTTAAAGAAACCTCTCAGCTATCATATGTATTAAAGTGCATATGATGGCTGGGGTGTCCCTTTAGTTTGTGCCTTGCATACTAGATTAAACTAAATTTCCATACCTGGGAACCAGCTACCCAGAGCCCCCTTGCAGGATGAGGGGTAGGAGGTCTCCCTGACATTAGCGGGCAAGTCTGCTGTCATCTGTGGGTGGGCGGCCCCAATGGCGCTGCAGACAGTTCGGCCAATGTCAGTGGGCGGTCCCCCTGATGTCAGTGGACGGTCCCACCAATGTTACATGATACACTCTATTTTTAATGAGGAAGTAAGTGGGGAGTAGGATGGGCTACAAAGCTGCATTTGGGGGGAGACAATGATGTGCCAGAATGTGACACTGTGACCATAGGTAGAAGGACTGCAAGGTTTTTTCCCCTAGTGTAAGTAGGTTCTCAACATTTCAAATGGAATGAGAAAACACTTTTTTTGAAAGATGTGTTAAGAGGCCGGGCAAAGGCTTTAGGAAATCAGTTTACATACTGTTGCTGGCTGTTTATGAAGGATTTGTAAATAATCTGTTTTAAAGTAAACAGGTTTTCTATGGTTTACTATGATACCTTTATGCCCATCAAACATTTTGAGCTCCTAGGGAAAAAGGACATGGGGGGGGGGGTTGGTTAAAAAGGGCCACTTCAGAGATATGCAGTAAAAACTGGTGTGTGATTCCCTGTGCTCAGAAGCAGTCCATCTGCCGTAGTTTGTCGCGGAGTTATAAGAACTAATGGTTACTGCTCTCTGTTTAGATCTATTGTACTCTCCACTAGGAAGCTAGAAACACATCCTGTCTGTTATATAAGAGCTCTTGTTCACTAAATCATGAGCAATTATGGCTCTGGCATACCTCAAAAATATACTTTTGACTTATTGGCTCCTATCGTATGTGTGTGGCATCATTAAAATGTTAGCAATGTTGCATTGCTAAGGTGTCATTAAATAGGTTTCAGCATTATGGGAGCTGAAAGGACTATTGGACTGTTGTCAGATGCTAAGATTGAAGTGCAATACAGAATTATTTTATCAGTACACACTATGTTTTTTCTTTGCTTTATTTATAGGCTGTTACAACGTCTTATTGGAGAACAACATTTATAGCTATTTGCACATCCAGTTACATATCATTTTTGTGATTTACTTATGAACAACATATATAGCTATTTGCACATCCAGTTACATATCATTTTAGTGATTTTCTTATTTAGTTATTAATGATTAATTTCGTTATTTTTTTTCTCTCTCCTCATCTCTCTCGTGAACTTCAGATGCACTTTTCACATGACTTCCACTTTTCTAATAGTGCTATATGACTATTATTATAATTTGTTTACACTATTGTATTAATTAATCAGCTTTTTTATATTTATATTATACATCAGCAGTCTCACGTTTCTGAGAGACACATTATCTCTTTATGAATTTTGCTTGATAGATGATTTCTGGATGGTACACGTATTACGCTGTTCTAAGGGACCGTTACACTACACTCTGTGTTTTGATTTTTATTTTAACTCAGATGATTAAAAAAAAATGTGTAGTATGAAACATGTTACTCGGGGTACTTTAGTTGTGGCCATGTTGGGCCATATATTTAAATGGTGTCATAGGATAGCCCTATGTGTCATTGAACAACTAATATATTTATTGTCTAGATACACTAAACATAACAAAAGGGGATTTGTGTTATGAACAAATTTAAGGTAATTGTAAAGGCAAAGGTTTCCTTTTAGATTCCTCTCAGCTACACTTTAAACTGCAGGCGTTTTAAAAGTCTGAATGCATTATTGATTATAGCCTCTTGTATTGCCTCTTAAAATTGTAAAAAGGAACATTAAGGGTTAAAATAGCTGCAACGGAATAGTGGGGGCAGCACTTAAGATGATATAAATAATTTTAAGAGGAATTCTGCATTTTGGGTAATTTTATGTCTTAAGGTCGAAGCTATTTTCATTGAATGAAGACAATACTTGAAGGTTAGAAGCAATGTTGAAGTATGGATCTATACAATGTAATCTAACTTGATAACACTTGGGCCAGATAACCTGTTAAACTTGTCAGAAGAACTGCAAGTCAATTACATGTTTCTCATGGGAATCCTGATTGCCAAAATATTTCTCATACATTTTTCCATTAATATCCATAAATTCCACTGATTTTTGGATCTTGGAATTTGAATTATTTGAAATAGCAAAATAGTTATTGGACATAAAAAGACAATCTTCAGCGGCGCTTGGCATGATCAGTGGTTTTTTGAAAGTTATAATGCTTTGTACGGAGTGTATCACTAATTATTGTGCAGACAAAAGATGCGATTTAGTAAAGGAAAGAAGGTTTTAATAGCTGTTCTTCCTTTACATAAAATTTGCATTATTTTCCATTTACTAAGTAGCACTATACATATTATTAACTTTCAAAGCAACTCTCAGCTACCTCAGTGGGAGGGTATTAAATGACCCATAATAGACTGAATTATTTTACATCCTTTGGAATGCTACCAATTCAAATTTGGAAAGGTGATTTAAATTCTTTAAATTCAAGTAATATTGGGTATGGGTTGTAAGACCTTTTTCAACCTACACCCTATAATATACCTCTATGTTACTTCTACTTATGGTACCTATTGATTAGTCATTACTTTTTAATATTAATAGTTAACCTTTACTATAAATTTTTTATTATTATTTTTTGTTAAATAACACCATAAATTGCTGCCTTATTGTGTTTTGTGAGAAGTACTAAAATAGGTATTTACATTTAGAATTATTTGTCTTCTAAACTCCGTGTTAATGTTTTTTTTAATTGCAAAAGGTAGAAAAAGGTTTTTCTAACTTAAAAGAATTTTTGAATGTTATATCTAATAGCAACCAATATTAACAGACATTAAAATCATTAAAATAGTTGATTAGAAGAATGACATCCACTCATTAATGCATGAATGAAACATTAAAATGTTAAACGTAACTTTTCAAAAGAAAATGATACATAAAGTTAAAGATGTGTTTTAAACAAATGCAATATATCTTCCAACCAACTTTTAACTGATTTATTTACTTTGTGGTTTACATTATTTTCACCAAAAAAATAAAAATAAGTGGGAAAAAAACAAGAAAAAGACACAGTGATTCATAACCTACATTTAAATATAATGTGGATTTTTTGTTAAATAGGTGACTTTGTAAATAATTTTCTATGTATGTTTGTATGTGTATATGTATATCCGTACACATTTCAGGTTTTAGACATTATTAAACTAAACAAATAAAATGTATAAATTCCTAAAAAGTTTTAGTTGTGGACTCTATCCCCTTTTTTTTTGTCTTTTCTTCTGTCTGTCGCCCCCCCCCTTTCCACTGCCATTCACCGTACCCCCCGCCTCAAATTCTACTCCCATTTTCAGCCGTCTTCAATTTGCCATTCTTATTTTTTTAATTGCAGAACTGCAAAATCACAGAAAAGGGAGTATTACTACTTCTGCATTATAATGGCTCTTTGTTTTTCTTTCTTTTGCTATTGAGGTAACAAACAGCGTGAGTACTGTATGAGTTTTGTTCCTGTACAGTGGCACAAAACGAGATCCCTACAGAAAGGAACAGAGCAGTTTGATAAGAACAAAAATTGTCCCCTGGCCTCTTTTATGTCTAAATAATGAATTAAATAACTGATTAATGCTTTAGAATTGATCTGAATTTTATACCAGGATAAATGTACATTCAGGGTTCTTGTTCCTTGAATCTCACTTTGTCACACTTTTCATTCCAAAAAAACTGATTAGGACATTGCACAATAAAACTGTAACAAAGTGCATGCAGGGACAAATTGGTCTTTAAAAAACACCAGGCATGAATGGAAAAAAGACTAGACGAAAATTCCCCTTGCTCTCTGAAGCCTTTATAGAAGAGCTGGGGAATGAAGGCCAGAGCAGTAGCTGAAAATTATATTTACGCTTTTTTACTTAGAAAATAGGAAAAGAAAAGGCTAATTTTGTGGTGTCTCGAATATGATATAAAGGGAAACCATGTACTGCATTACAATGGATATATTATTCATAAATATATGGATTCTGGGGTCCACATCAGATAATTTATGTATACAAAGTGACTGCAGATGTATAGATAAAATTATATTTCCCCATTCTTCCCTTGGTGAGCAAAACTGCACGTGCATATATGTACAACTAGCATGTGATGTGTGTAGAGAGCATATATGACACAAATTAATAAACTGGACCTTTTTTATTTGAATTCCAAATAAAGGCATAAAGGTGTTTCTTTAGAAAGTACTCTGTTTTTTCAGAGCCAATGGATTTCTTCTTAAATGGAGTGCTGTGACTGTATAAAATGTATTCTTCAAAATGAAAAAATAAATAAATAAGACACTTACCTGACCCAGAGGTTGCAACCCTGTTGCTGCAGCTGCCCTCCGCTTCTGTAGTTTGACATTTCTTACCACTGATTGGCTGCTTCAAGCAACTAATCAGTGGGAAGAAAATGCTTCTATTGAAATCAATGGGAGTGTGTTCGACGTATTTGCATAGGGTCTGATTAGACACCTACCAGTGGTGTTCGCTGAGCCAACACTGGACTTGACTTCCTATAAGAATTCCACATGCGAAATTGCGAAAGGGAAAGGGCAAATGCACATTGCAAAAGCAAAACCACGAAAAGGACCACAAAGCTAAAATATGCAGTTAAGTGCATATGATGGCTGGAATGTCGCTTTAATGATGACAGTACCCTATATTACAGTATTTGTAAACATTTAGCTCACTATCGTTCAGTTTTGCTACATAAGCTGGTAATTTACCAAATAATTATTATTTATTAGTATATGCAAAATAGGCTAATATTTTTTTCTCTATATATAAATGAATAAAGGAAATGTTTCCATGTAATTTCACGTTGGAATCTTTGACCACTTAGATGGGAAATGGCCAGTCTTCTGTTGAGACTGATATATCTGCCTTTCTTCAAGTCAGATAGAGAGCAAGGTAAGACTGGTTTCTTTACTTGACATGATTCCTGCTAGACTACCTTGGACTCAGTTAAGCCACACTGCCCTACAACCACCATTGTTAAACCACAGGACATTTTGTTATGCAGAAATGTTAAACTTCATATAGCTCAAGATTTAGTCACCTTATAATTAGGACAAAATATTAAATATAATATATATATATATTTCATTCTTATTGAATTGTCACAAGGACATAATGCAACAAATGGTAACAAGCACTTGACTTTTACTTTAAAGTTTTGCCCAATATATGATAACATTTTCTTGCATCATTTCTGTGGGTTTTTTTTTTTTAATGCTCAAAGGCTCCAGATTGAAATACGTACACTTCAGAGCTAAACTAACTTGATTTCTGACAAAGTCTACTGACATAATCAGTATCTTCATTTTTAATAATTGGCAAATAGCTCATCATAGGAAGCGGCTGTTTGACCCCACGTCTGCAGTATATTCTGTTGTCCACAATTCATATGATTATTTTAATCACAATGGCTGCTGATATAAAACACGTGGTGTATAAATCATATTATGGCAAATGGAAGCCTTAAGGCTGACAAATTAGCATTAGATGTGTGTTTTATGGTACCTTTTTAGGTTTTAGTGAAAAATACTGTGTTTTGCTTTACTATTAAACTTGTAGCTGAAATGGAGTACATGAGATGGATACTTAGCTGGAGAAGAACAAAAAAATGCCTTTTTGGAAGGAAGCTATTGTGGGTTTAAGCAGCTGTTTGAAAGAATTCCCGGGAGACAATAAATAGGCCTATGGAAGGAAGCTTTTAATACAGGTGTAAGCTACAGTTGCATACAGTAATATTGAAGGACATATGCTAATAAACACAATAAAACAATAACAATTTAATATATACTAAAAAGTATAATAATTATTATTTTAAATTGAAGGTTTTACATCCCTGGCTGTATCCATATACTCATATATTCATATGCTGTAAGCACTAACTTAACTAGAGGGGTCCTGGTGCGACCCCTGTGACCCTTGGTTCATGTCTCTTCGTACTGGTTCAAAATAGTTTAGATCCAGATCAGAATTTGGAACTGGCACGGGGAGACAGGAACGTGACTCCGCGGTGAGAGCGAGGCTGCTCGCACAGTGTGCAAGCAGCCGGACAGAAAGCTTCAGAAGTGGTGAGAGGTAAGCGGGGGTGGCCGAGATGTTGGGGGGCCCGGGGCAATTTTTGTACCAGGTCCCCATATTAGCCCTTTTGGCTGTAAGTTTTTTTAGATAGCAATATCTTAAAATCTGCACTTGTTTATTTAAATTCAAAACAGTAACTAATTGTGCATTAATATTGTTTTATGGTGATTCAGTTTCCATTTTTCACATGCTTGACAAGACGAGGCAAGAGAAGAAGCAGAGCTGCGGGAAAAAGAGACAGGGATACAAAAGTGGTCGGCAGAGAAGGTAGGGAGATATTTAGAGAGATAGAATTTCCAGGAGACTTGAGACTTCTGCATGCCAGTGTAGCACCCTGGGAGGACCCCCCGCTCCCCCTAAGTACACCACTGCTGTTGGGGCAAACATAAGATTGCTATATTGCCTCTACATGCATCAAAAAAACATTGTTCGCA
The DNA here is from genome assembly GCA_009364415.1 of Spea multiplicata. Classification (NCBI taxonomy): domain Eukaryota; kingdom Metazoa; phylum Chordata; class Amphibia; order Anura; family Pelobatidae; genus Spea; species Spea multiplicata. Next base: position 394 of record VKOC01032544.1, on the reverse strand, counting down.
ATTCAAAAATGAGGTTAAAAGGCATCCATAATTTGGAATTTATATCTGTTTTTTTGCCATTCTCAAGTACATAGATTTTTTTATGCATTCTGAACAATGGTATTGTCTCTTTCCAACAGTCAAAGCTACTGGGATGAGAAGGGTTTCTAAAAAAATGTGAATGTCAATAGCTGAAATGTTCTTAGATCGTGAATGTAATAGAACAATTACTGTAAATCAATCACAAAAGAATGTTGGATATTGTGATATTTTACTTATTCTGTTTACCTACTCGAGGTTTGGGATACGTGGGTATTATATATACCGTATTTGCTCGATTATAAGACAACCCCCAAAATCTGAATATTAATTTAGGGGGGAAAAAAAAAGAAAAAGCCTGAATATAAGACGACCC